>NIPQ01090697.1:0-39067 GCA_002806875.1 Lepidotrigona ventralis hoosana
CTCTCTCTCTCTCTTTCTCTCTCTTTCTCTCGGGTATTTTACACTTTATTATTTACTGCCAATTCTCAATTCTCAATGAATCAATCCTCAGTCCCTTTCTACTGGATAAAAAATTAAAGATATAACAGATACAACGTGAGACGTGTCGCTGTACTCTTCTCCTCCGTTTACAACATTGTCCCGCACCCTCTATCTGCCTCTCACTCCCTCTCTTTCTTTCTCTCTCTCGCTTTCCGTTTCTCTTTCTCTTGTTCTGTCCCCAAAACCTACCTCGTCCACTTGCGGGGGCGGAGTGGTCGCGGAGGCGTTTTGGGTCGTATTTGGTGGTGTTGTAGTTGTAGTAGTAGTAGTAGTGGTGGTGGTGGTGGTGATGGTGGTGGTGGTGGTGGCTGGGGCGCCGGGCTCGTGAGGGTGTGAGTGGGTGCTAGACAGGGACGCGTCCCTTTCGCGCTCCATCGCAAGCTTGTAGACCTTGTTGCGCAGTGTGCTACGCGGTATCCCGTAGATCACGGCCGCCCTTCGTGTGCCGAGCTTGCCACTCTGGATATCCCTGAGCGCTGCTTGCAGTTCCTCCTCGGTGTAGGCCCTCCGGCCACCCCCGGCACCCACCACGGGAACACCACCGACGCCTGCCGCAGCTGCTGCGGCCGCCGCCACGGCTGCCACCGGACCGGTCATACGTGGTTTCGCGCGGTAACAAGAACTAAAACATTCAACGTACACATCTGTAACATCCACTCGCGTATTATCGTTATCAATTCGCATTACCGCGATCATCTTCTCTCTCTCTCTCTCTCTCTCTCTCTCTCTTATTCTCACGTTGATGCACCGACGGACCGAGTGATGACAGAGCTTCCAGAGGTCCGATAATTAAACACCACCGTGTGTAACACAGTTTACCGGGTTATCGGGGTAGTTTTCGTGATGGAGGCTCACGTGGAACGGTTCGTCGGCCAGCCTGTACCAACGTTTCCCCAGCCACGTGGCCGAGCTTGATACGCGCACGTGTTCCGCACGAGAAACGAATCGATCCGGCGGAGTATGTCTCGTTAACACTTTGATCTTTCATCTACCCGGCTGCGTTAGAACGAATCGCAATCTACGAAATTAAACACAGGCTGATGGCGAGACAGCTTACGCCGAGGTTATTACGCAATTCGCACTGCTTAAAACCTGCCCCTCCGATATGTATGTATATCCGATCGACCGGGAAATTCAAAATACAACGCGAAAAGTGATTGAACTTTTTATTAATTTATCACAGAATCGTGTCGTCTTCTCCCTCGTATCGTCGTCCGTTTCTCGAGAATCGGATATTTATGTAACGAAATTAAAAGACTAACGAGTCTTGTAAAAATGTAATTGATCAGTCTGGCTTTAGAGACGCGCGTTTTACTCGGCTTCTTACGTGTCGTAAGTCTCGTCTCGTCGCGTGTTATTCTCCCGATGATGCACATACATATTCATCGATACTTTTTGTTCTTCTTTTCGTTCTCTCCGTACTTTTCCTTCCCTTTTCCTCCCTCTTGCTTTCCTTCGCCTCCATCACCTCGTCGCCCGAACAATCAAAAAAATTTCAATTTGACGTCGCTGGAACGACCGTTCGAGGAACCGAGTGACGCAAGAAGCGAGTGTGCAGGTAGCAATCGGACTGTTACAATTCGCCTCGTTGTTTGACAATAAGATTAATGGAAGGAATTCAGCGTAGAAAAGAAGTGTCTGCTTGTCGGCGACTCGACAAGAACGTGGCCCCCCCATGATGAGTTCGTCGACCTAGTCTCTCTCGGACAGCAAAGTAAGCTGATAAAAGTGTATTTCGACCGTCCTACCTCCCCCTACCTAAGCTTCGCGACCAATTCCAACTGTAGCTGGCAACAGTCGTATCTTTGCAGCCTTTTTCTTCTTCGGTACGAAGCTGATACCTGCTCTTTCCTGTTTATTCCGATTTAAACGATTCGCGAAAGATTAACATTAATATCACTTTACGACTGAAATTGGAGAATAATTGGTCTTTCAAAAATAGTCGAGAAGTTTTGGAAAAGTCAAGACTAGTCAAGCAACATTTTTTTTAACAACGTGACCAGCAATATTTAGAAAATTCTCGAAGACGGAGCAAAGGAAAAAAGTATTGTTTACGTAAGACGAGGAATTTAGAGAGAATCGATTTGCATAACTTTAAACGTCTCCAAGTTAATGACAGAGGCGCACGTTTAATCGCGAAATCAAATGAGAAAATAATTTTAACGTAGAGTCGGCTGATAGCGTACTGGGTTTTAAAATTGCTCTTTCATGAAAAGAAAAAAAAAAAAAAAAAACAAAAAAAANTGATTTATCACAGATTTCACCAGCGGCCTTCAACCGTACGTGTGCCAAACGACGTCGAGATAGAAAATCAACAAAAAAAATGGGAAGAATGGAACGATAGGACGGAATTCCCATGTTCTATTCGCGCATAGTTGTTCCAGCTATTTAACAACTAATCTCTCATGCTGTTCGCTGGACATAAATAATTAGCGCCGCATCGGCGGAGACGTAATTGCTCCTTTTATTTTAATCCATCATTGTCCGCGGCGCCGATTAAGATAAAAGTGCGATCGACGGTGAGACGAAAATGATCGATAAACGTTGTTGAGAGATTCGGAAGCTATGCCGACGTCGACGTTCTCGCTGTCGATCGGGTATTTCCTTCTCGGAAAGGTGGAAGAGAGCTTTGTCAACAACGTGATTGAACGCGATTCGATCGTTCGAGACTTCTTCTAATTTCGACTTCTACTCGCGTGGTTTCGACGGCCGGGCTATCTTATCGTTAATTGCGGTGGCGCGCATGCGCCGGCGCGAACCCGCGCGAACCATGTCCCGTCTCCTTTTCTCCAGCGCGTTCCTCTCTCGCGCGGCGTACGCGACACATACGCGAGGTACTTTGTGCCTCCTCGATGTGTCAGGAGGTGCAGATTACGGTGGACTAATAATAGACGACGATAAAAATTTGACGCGCAAAATGTTCCGCGGGGAAAACAGCGAAAACACGAGGGCAACGTACGGACACGGTTCGCGACTTTGACTCGCAGCAAGTTACTCGTCTTCTCCCTGTTTTCCTTCCCCCCCTGTTTCTCGTTCTTTCGGTCATTGTACTGTCAATTCCTTTTTCTTTTCAACGAGTCACGTTGTCTACACGAATTTCACGATTATCTACGATTTATCGTTGGAATTGTTATTCGAATATTATTAGAGACTTATTGCTATCAGAATCTACGATTTGTTACTTTGACTTATTCTTGTCGAGATTCTTTTCTAGAGTTTCTTTTACGCCTGAAACTTGCTTCTCTACTCTGAACGGAAGAAACAAATTTTTCGCTCATTCACATTATCGAGAATTTAATACCGCAATTTTAGAATTTATATCTTTCGACCTTTGGTGTATTTATTTGATAATATTATGTTGGCAAACTTTGGACAAGAGAAACTACTTTAAATATATTAGATTATCTGTCCGAGATGTTCGCACAGAGTGTATCGTTCTGTTCACGAATTGAAGATCGAAGGAATTAGTGTTTGAAAAAAAATACTTGAGACGAAAAGTCACGTTGAACGAATAACTTTTTGTTCGTTTCATCGCGCAGGTGGGTTAAGAAACATTGAACTTGCGATTCAAGACTATTGCGTTATTCAAGAGAGCGCGTTGATTTTAGCTTGAATTTTCAGCAACCGATCTTCCGATTTCTCTTCCGTTCATCTTCGATTTGACTTTCACGGCCGATTCGGGCCGAAACGGAGTTTCTCCTCGCAATTTCCGAGTCACCGTTTGGAACGGACGCCGATGTTGAGCCCGATAACCACCAGGTTTCGTACGAAATAAAAATACGTACGTACGCTACACATTACGTGTGTATGTTTTCGTTCGACAAACGGATAAACGGCGGTACGCGAGCGCGATAATTTCCCCGGCACGCGAATTCTATTGAAGAGATTAATGCACGGATAGCGTATGCTTCGACGCGGGTGTTTTCTAGATAAACCGGCAAAAAAAATTGTAACAGACTTCCGTGCAAATTTTCGTAATGAGTAGCCGGAGCCCGGCGAGCAAGCCCGAAGCAGATGCTCGACGGAAAATTTTCCGAATAAGCAAACAACGGAACGGTGGAAACTTTTTAATTACCGGTTCGTACGCCGCCGCTATAGATTCGCACTCGTGCATCGCGGATCCTATTTAATGACACAACTTCTGGCACGATATAAAAGTATCCAAAGGCAGGGAGAACGGATCGAGACAGTAACGACCAGGGAACCAGCGAGCGGCGGGATTTGCCACGTGGACACAGATTCACGAGCGTATCCACGATCAGCAACGACAAAACTAAATTGCCGCGCGAGCGCGAATCTGTTCTCCATTCCATTGGAAGAACACGGGGGCACGGGAATGCGAGCAACACTTTCGTTTACTCGCGCGGAATGCCTATATCAGAGGTGGCTTCGTTTCGCTGCGAGGTGTAAGACGAGTCGTGTGATAACACTGGTAGGAATCGACGCGCTCCTCGTTCTGGTTACCAAGCGTTCACGTACGAATTTCAACGGCGCGGGACAAGGCGATTCGTCTTTAGCCGTGAGACATCGAGAAGAGAAGAAAATTATTTCTGTTTCTCTGTTTCTCGCGGTTTCTCGTCGGTGCATCTCACCGGAGAACGTGCGAAAGATCATCCAGAATCGAGAATTTATCGGATCGAACGAATAGAAAAAAGGAGAGTTGTACTTACTTAAAGATACTCTTGGGATCGATACCTGCTGTCATCCTCAGAGGTATTTTCTGTTGTTCCAATAGAGATATGTTGTTATCCTGCAGACAGAAATGACATGATCGTATCACTTATCCCGCATCCTTCGGCGCAAAGACTTCGGTGTAATATCGTAAAAGTAAATGTTAAACGTAAACGTAAATGTGAGAGAAGAGGACACAATTTGCGTTGGATGACTCTTGGTGTGTGTGTGTGTGTCGCGTTCACTAGACGCAAAAGGAGAAGGAAAGCGAATCTCTACCCACGCCAGAAGGAGCCACGTACCTGAGAGTTTTTCGGTTTGGCCGATAAGTCGAGAGGTTGATCGGCTGGCGTTGCACTGTCCTGATGAGGCTGCACCCCTGCAACGAGAGGTGCCTCCCTTGGTGGTAGACACCACTGAGGCAGTAGGGTAGGGTAGCTACCGGTGAGAGCGGCGGCGACCACGGACGCCGCCATCGGGTCCACCTGGACCGACATCGGTGACTCGGCCGACCGCGAGCTGCTGCTACTGTCGCTCTGCGGACTCTGCAGGATCGCGACATCGAACGTTATGTGTTCGGTCCGGCTCGTCATTGGTCGACGAAACACACGGAAAGGAACTGATTACCACCGGCGTGGGAGGGAAGAAACGATCATGGAAAAAGGAGCAACCCCGTCCGACGTTGGAGGACAAATCGAATCCTGATCAAATTCGCTTTTCGCGCGACGTTGCGCGACGCCGCGCGACGCCACGCCACGCAGGCGAGTACGGGGGCCAGCTTCGTGAAACTTTTATAAGGGTAGCGCGTCAAAGTGATCAAAGCCGCGGGCACGGCGCGCGAAGATGAGAGAGAGAAAGAGAAAGAGAAAGAGAGAGAGAGAGAGAGAGAGAGAGACGTACGGGGTACTCTTTCTGCGCGAGAGATAATCAAAAATTGAACGTTTCCTAGTGTCCTGAGCGACACGCCGGGAGGACCGATATCCGACCGTACACCACCACACGTGAAACAGAAGTGTTGTCCTTTCCGCGCGGTTAATTATGCGTACTGGAGAATTCTCGCGTTCGGCTAATGCAGTTTTATGCGCGACGGATCGCGTCATGGTGACAACGTTGTTCGTCAATCCCGAGAATCTGAAGTGACGCGAATAAATGAATCCTCCGA
This sequence comes from Lepidotrigona ventralis hoosana, assembly GCA_002806875.1. Lineage (NCBI taxonomy): Eukaryota > Metazoa > Arthropoda > Insecta > Hymenoptera > Apidae > Lepidotrigona > Lepidotrigona ventralis. Next base: position 5,915 of record NIPQ01090697.1, read on the forward strand.
CCCAACGCGGGATTATTCTTCGGATCGATCGATCGTGAATCGAACTGAACTGGCCGTCAACGTTTTTACGCAACGTCGCCACCATAATGCGACTAACAAGACACATTCCGCTTTAGCCGTGGAGACTAACGAGAGAGGCATACTTACGAGTGGTGGTTGATCATCGTGCGGTAGCTTGCCGTCCAGGCAAAAGTAACACTTGTCTAGCGGCTTCCAGTCTTCTGGCGGTGGGCTGGTGCGTCGGCTTCCAATAAGAAACGGCGCCACCGTGTTCCTAGCGGCTGCTTCAACCTCCCGACACGGCAATCCTGACCTGATAACGTCCGAATCCGGCGTCGGTGTCGTCAATATCGTCGGGCCGCCTCCAGAACTCGGCACTCCTTGCAACTCTTCCTCCGTCTTTACCCGCAACGAACCCTGCGTCACCGGTGTCCGCTCCAACGCGACTTCTTCCGTTCGTTCCTGCAACAAATAACGTCATACGTTGTTATAACCACTCTCTCCTTTTCGTTTCTAATCTCTTTCTTCCCTCTCTTCTCGCCGAGAAAAGAAAGATAATCTACGAACCTTGGTCCCTTCCGTATCTGTTGCGTTGGCAGTCGGATAATCCCTCCTCAAAGGACTGACGGGCCTGTTGTCGGCGTCTTCGTCGAGTTTCAGCCGTTTCTCCGTCTCGACCTCCTCTTCCTCGTTCTCTTCGTCGTCCTCTCTGTCGTCGGTGGCCTCTCCATCGTTCTGCCGGCGTTTGCGTCGTCGTCTCGTCGGGATCGTGGTGGTCCCCGTGGTCATCGCGGCCGTGGTGTTCGGCGTGGTGATCGTGGCGATCGTGCCGCTCGCTGTACCGGTGCTCACGGCGAGGATGCTCGTTCCCGTTGTCGTCGTCGACGTGGTCGTCGTGGCGGCCGTTATCGTGCTCGCCGCCACCGTCGACGTATCCGCGGTCTTCGTAGCCGATTCCTCTCGGGCGACACCGTTCGCGAACTCGTCCTCGCCGACCTCGACTTTGATCTCGTCCGGCCTCAGGCGACGCTCTTCCTGTTGCCGTTGCTGCTGCTGCTGCTGCTGCTGTTGTTGTCGTCGTTGCTGCTGCTGCTGCTGCTGCTGCTGCTGTTGTTGCTGTTGTTGGTAGTGATCTTGAACGGTGGGGGGCTGAAGGTGATGGTGATTTTGCAGGTGATGCCTCTGTAGGCTCTCCTGCTTGATCAGGCCCGTCGTCGTCGTCGCCGTCGTTGCCGCTGTCGTCGTCGTTGCCGGTGACACCGTCGTTGTGGCCGTTATCGTTGTAGGTAACGAGGAGGACGCAGGATGAAGCGGACGCGACCCAATTTGTTCCAAGTTGCCGGGCACCGGGTCGCAGGACGACGAGAACGCCGGGTATAGCCGATGGTGGGGCTGTGCCGTCAGTGATTCGCTGCTGCGAGTACCGCTGTACAGGGTGTCCTGATATTGCTTCCATCTCCTACGGCCCATCAACTCCTCCGCTACCCGTTCCAGACCTGCGACACCACCGCAACTACATCAAACAATGATGTGCGCCACTTGTCCGCAAACCCCTATACAACCACTTCTCGGACTATGCAGTCCGAGAGTACAGATTCGTCTCCACTTATCATCACCGTGGAAGATTATTCCGTCCTCGATCAGGAAAGATCGAGACGAACATTTTTAACTCCCTTGAATAGCTCAGCCGGTCGTTGCTTCGTGTTTGACGAAACCACTCCGTAAAAGATCGGATACGTTCGATGCTTTCAAGCTTTTCGATTTTCACAATCCAAGAACGTAACTTTAAATGAAAATATGATGAATCTCTAAAGATAGATTTCTAAAGAATTAGCAACACGACTAATGTCAGGTCAACCGATATATTTTCGAAATAGTTGAAAAGAATAATTTAGACATGTTTATAGTACATTTGGTCGCACGGTCAACGTACTTGTTTTGTCGTCTGATAAAAATAAATAGATCATAGACTATACTTTCGAGATACGAGAATATATATTCTTCGAAATATATCACAATTTTTTATTACAAAATCATCCCATTTCTGCTCTAATTGAAATATCCAACCAATTTATGGAGAGAAACAAGTACACGCGTTTTCAGCGAATTTCGCGAAATTTGCTGGACTGTTAAGGGGGTTAAACCTTCGCGAACTCGACGAAAGGCTACCGATAAACCATCGCCAGGGAAAACGCGAGAGCCCGAGCCCCGAGGAAAACGCGAGTTTCTCGCGTGAATATAAAGATCCGTTAATCGCGATAACTCTCGCGGTAATGCACGCCGATGTCGGAATCACCAAAATCGCATGCTCGAGAAACCGACCGGACGCGGTGGTTTTTTTGAAGGACACAGCGGTAACACGCACGTCCCAGTATCTGACAGAGTGTCGCAACGAAGAAAATTGCGGCACATCAAAAATTGCCGGCGCAACGCGAACGCGTTTGCTAATGTTTCCTCTCCTCTTTTTCGCCGATCGTTCTATCCAGATTGCTTGAACTCTATCGCCATAACGATTCTCCCGCTTCAGGAGAGCCGCCATTTGGAAATCTCGTTTCATAAACGATATTACCTATTGTTATTTTCGAATCTTCGAATCATTGTTGCTCGCGAAACTATGTTTGAGCGCTCGTTGTAGGCGTGCATGCGTGCGTGCGTGTGTGTGTGTGTGTGTGTGTGAAACACGAATGAAATTTCATTAGCATAATTGTGTGAGACACGACTATATCGGGAAATGATGTTTGAAATCAATCTGAAATGACGAAGTAGCTGCTTTATGTATGTAGACACTTTATGTATGTAGATCGCAGAGAAATCACGAAACAGTCAGATATCTGTTATTCAACATTCATCTCTAATGTTTTAACTTTCTATTAAATGCACGTTTGCGATATATAATATCTTGTTACTACTTTCAGATTAGTTTCAAATTTGACCAATGAGAATTCTCAATGTACGTACAATGTGGACATAGAAGTTTTCAATGTTAAATATTCAAATATTTTTCATCACTGTACGTCACAATAATTCTCATTCCGTACATAAAATTCGTAGAATTTTATTTAAAAAAAGAACTAAAAGATGTGTCGAATGGTTCCAATGCGATAACTAGGGACTATAAATCTTACAGAAATGTTGTAACTCGCTGGACACACCTCACAATAGTTATCGACGATAACAGAAATTTCTTTTTTTCATTTTTTTTTTTCTTTTTATCCAAAGATTGAATAGTCGAGCGTTATCGTAAGGATGTGACGTACTTCGTTACCAACGATTCGAAAAGGTTCCGGCGAAAGTCAAGATTCATACTGATATCGTGCACCACTATTTTTAATGCATCGCTTGCGACCGATATTAATTCTCAAAATAAATATCCAAAGCGAAATATCGAGTTCCAATGTAAATTCAACCGCGTTTATTTTTCCTTGATGATCGATATCATGATGAAACTGCCGACAATTCTATTTCGGAGCAATGAATAAATGCGTGACGACGTAAAAACAAAAAAAAAAAAAAAAAAAAAAAAAAAAAAAAAAAAAAANTCCACGTAATCTCCCGGCGACACCCGATGAAAATTCTCAATACTTGCGCCCGGCTATTCATCGGCAGTGCTCGAATTGGGCCGCAAACGCGTCTCTTCGCAGAGTCCCACTTTGAATGCGTCAATTGATTCTAAACAGACACCCGGTACGGTGGCACGCGTCCCGCAAATGCACCATAACTGTCACGTCATTTGGTCGTCGCGTGTGCCACGAGCACACGCCAACCGATGAATGTACGTAAATATATTTGCATGTGTTGGCAGAATCTCGCGTGCGCAAGAAGATCGAGCGTGGAGGCGATTTTTCATGGCTGCCGCCTTTATTTCTCACCGGATTGATTTTGTCGTCCCGACCGAGTCAGTCGACCGGGACAGTCGCGCCGATTTAACTTGCTGTTGGGTAAATCCTTTCGTGTTGCGAGCTCGCGCTAGATCGCGACAGACGTGACGAAATTTTCTGTAGCGAACCGCCGCCAACTTATGCCAGCGATTCTGCGCGTATACTTGCGAAATTCCCGCCGTTTGATCCCGTTTCTTTCTCCACCTTCCACTTTCCGTATGTTCGTCGTTTATAAAAACGGCGCTCTAATTCGTGCGACGATATATTCGTCGATGTGGAGAAAGAAAGAAAGAGATTTGAGCATCGGAAGAATGGCAAAATTTTCGAAATGGAATCGCTTAATAAAAAAAGGAAAAAGAGAAAGGATGCACGTCCGGTGTAATATCGATCGGGGCAAGGTTGCATTAAATGCTCGCTAGGCTGCAAAAGGAGCGCGCGCGATGAAAAACATCTGAATAAATTATTATTGTTTGTCGAACGTTTCGAACGAATAACGACGCCCCCATCGTGGTAGCCCATCGGTTGTTTGTACGGCCATTATTTAAACGCTCTAGTTCCACGCAGCTTATCAAATACAGGTATAATGCCAGTTTGCGGAAATGCGAACTGGATCTGCGACGAGCGTCGCCGCGGCACACCGACATATCTGCTTGCACGCGCTGCTGTCAGAAAAACGTATGACAAGCATTACGGTCAGGGCTGAGTTTATACAGGCGGACTTTAAACGGAGCTCCGTGCAGCGAAATGCACGTTATTTTTAAACGTGTAGGCTTGTTTCGTAATTGTCTTCGCCGTTCTTAAATCACCGTTGCGTACATCGCCGATCTACAACTATGAGTAGGCATTTCTATGCTTTTTCGAAATTCGACGTTCCTGCCGTTACCACTGTACACATGCACACACACACGCACACACGCGCGCGCGCGCGTATCCTCGTATCCCTGGGGCGAGCCAACAACGTGACTAACGTGTTCTCGCGCTGACGTTCAGCCGCTCGTAGATTTTAATAATGCATAATCGATAAGGAGAACAAGAATTGCACAAGTTAACGCAATCACCGTAACCGGCTAATCGTCGTATTTAGAAAACCTCGAACTTCTTCGTAATCGAACCGTGTATGAATCGCATCGGACAACCGCACAAACAATTACACGAATCATCATCTCTCGCGAGAAACGTGCCTGGGCCCCCCAAGGTTGAGACAGTGAGTGAGTCATGAAAAATCTGTCCGGAATAAGGCGCGATCGTTGCACGAAAAAAAAAAGAAAAAAAAATTTTTTTTTCTTTTTCTTCGTTAAATTTAGCCTCGTTTCTCGATGACGTCAAATCCAACTCATCTACCGCCGTGATGGAACAAAAGAAACGGCGCGTTGTGCTCTAGCGCGCCGCCAAGAACAAGGGGGGAAAAGTCGAGACGTGAAAATCTCTTTGTATCGCGGAATTAACTCACGAACGATACGCTGCTGATTATTACATGGTAACTTTGGGACAACACGCAACTTCATTCCCTGTCCTCTTTAATTAAAAACTTCCTGCCTGTCATTCCGCAGTTCGAAGTTCCATTACTTTCTTTCAATTTGAGACGTTTAGTCGCTGCTTCATGATACGTAACTTTGCTTGAATACTAAAAAAAAAAAAAAAAAAAAAAAAAAAAAAAAAAAAAGAAAACAGAGAGGTTCAAATGTTTCAAATGTATGTTGAAAAAGAAAAAAAAAGAAAAAACTAACTAGATATGATATTTTATCTGAGGAGAATATGACATTTCAACTGGACAAAATGTCACGTTCGATATGTAAATCGAATGTTTCTTGTTGCTGTTATCCCTCTGATTTTTTTCATTAAAGATCTATTGTTGTACTTATCGTTGTGAAAAATATCGTAGAGGCGCGAATCGAGAGTTTCCGCTGCATCGTTCGATCGATGGTTGTAAAAATTTCATAATTAATTAAGTTGTAACTTTAATTACCCGTTGACGTGATATTCGCGTGTTCCGCGGGAAAAAATGTGAAATCGTTGTAATACTAAAATTAGAGTGCTAACTCTAAAAAATAAGTGTGGACGTCGGTCGTATGTCTGACTCACACCATTATGGTTCTTGATAATTAACATAAGTAGACTGCGTATGTTCATGCATTTATGCGAAATTTAGATTTCAAAAATGTAAGGTATATCTAAAGTTGAATAAATATTTGTTATAAAGATTTAATAAATGAGGAGCAACTTCATTTGGACTTTGTTTCTATAGATTTACAAGAATAACAAATTTGCATAAACGTCAGTAAATTACAACGTAAATTATAACGCAATTACAATGTAAAATGCTGAATCAAGTAGAATTTGTTCTAGAAGTAGAAATTTTCTACTAAACATATAGCAATTAGATATTTATTCTATTCACTTATGGCCAACAGTGTGTATGCGCGATACGCGAGCACGATAAATAGAACCAAGCACGATTAGATGACCACGACCATGTCCAATTTGAAACTCGATGCACTCGAAAAAGCATCGAAAACAATCGTCTTGGAATTAATAATGCAACGTAACCGTACAATTGACGTTGTACTTTCGATGGTGAATGCCAGTTAAGATTCCCCTTTCCTTCGAAAGGTCTGATTAACCCAAGTATACCTCTATCTGCGTCTGCTGGTTGCAGCATCATCGACCTTGCATATAATCAATGGGTTCTGAGAGAATAATCTGCCAGGAAAGTAGTAATCGCGCTTTTTCCTCTCACCAGGTTCTTCGTCGAGTGGGCGGCGAAACATAGGATCCGGATTTCCAAATGAATGAACGTATCTAGCAGAATGCAACGGTATAGGCAACGAAGTGAAGAAAGAGGAACACAGAGAGCTCTCGAGACGAAACGTCCTTTGCAGGACATTTTCTAACGACACGAAACACGAATCAGAAAAAAAAAAGGAAAAGAAGAAACGATTAATTTATTTTGTTGTTGATTACCGATCGCAAATTAGATCTCTAAGATGATCATCCTGATCTTGATATTTTTCTTCTTTTCTTTTTTTTTTTTTACAACTGTCGATCGAAAGGGTGTCTGCTCGGCTGTCGGTTGGACATTCGAGGCGAGTAAAGTTCAAGTCCTTGATCGATTCTAGAAGTAATTAGACGGCTGACGCGCCTTTGGATGAAATTCCAGGCAGGAGGTGCCGAACCAATCTTATCTCGTGTGCCATTTAAGAAGAGGAAGAAGTAGGGCAGATGACCACGCCCGGGATTAAGCCAATGATGACGTAGACTTGGCACCAGGAACTTCTCCAGTGTATAAAACGATTATCCCTTCCACCTATCGCCAGCCATTTCGACGCGATTGTACGCGTTCGTCGCGCATCGTCGCTGGAATTTCAAAAACTCCGCTCGACTTTGAGGGCTCGATCGGAGTGTCTTAAATTACTCCGAAAATTCCGATCGTCACTCTTTCGAGGAACACCTCCGGCTATTTGAGATTAAATAAACGTGATAGGCGACGAAATATTTGAAAGATATCTTAATACTTAGGGATTCTCCCCCCCCCTCTCCTTTCTTGGAATTTCCCGGATGAATCGAAACTTTGATATATCGTTGTGCGGAAAGTTGGCGGCCGAGGGAAAGAGAGTGGAAGCATGTTCGTGGAAAATAACAAATGGAATCGTGTTGGAGAGGAGTTTCCGGTAGTCCCTGATCCAACGATCGAGCCGGTCGTTGTCTTGATAAATGGTGAATCAAAATGAGGAAGATTCGAGAACGAAGGAGAATCTACTTTCCACGGGCGTCCTCCGTGAGCCGAGGATATAGCGGCACCATTCTTCAATTCTAAATCGAATGGCCTCGGGCCCCATCCAACCAATGGCGGAGCCGCAATTTTAGATCCAAGCGCGCGCGCTATATTTCCCCCACAGTCCTGCGTCTTGGTGCTATTCCCTTGGTCCCGTCACTAATCGTCGGTCCGTTTCGACCAATGGCAATCCGGTTTAGACGAGAGTAGAAGGTTAGGAAATGGGTGGTCGGGCATGGTGGGGCTGCAGCTGGCTCTCACGACGCACAAGGCTATCCTTTGTCCGAAACCCGCTTGCGATTCGCCGCCGCTGCTAAACCTTCAGGACGATAATAACAAAATAATTACGATAACGACCCCGGTGCCAGACGACAGCGCCGATGCTTTCGTCCGAGATCGTAGTTTTTTCGTATTTCACCTACTACTAGATTTCTATTTTTTTCTTTTTTTTTATTTTTGTTTTTATGTTTTTGATTCAAACTGATCTAATAAAAGAAAGAAAGAGACGGAGGATATATTAATGTCAATCGACAATTGTCCGATATAGCGATCGAGTGTCGCACGATGTACCGAGAAAGCGATAAAACCGGCAGCATCTGCCTATGCTTATCGTTGTACGGTAAATAGGCTCGACAAACGATTTCGCGAGTGCTCGCAGCGGTAATAAAGAACATTCATAAAGAACGGTTACGGTTTAATGCGATCTTGCTCGATAGCTTAATTGCAACGATTCGAGTGACTTTCGTCGGTTCGAAGACTCGTTCGGTAACACTGGGTAAAAATATTCTCGGTCGCCTACTCGAGAGTTATCAGCATCGCTTTGTTACACGATCACGAGATTCCCATTCACCGGCGAGAGATCGGTTAGTGGTTTTCGAGGCGAGCAAAGGACAGAAAGCAAGATGGATGTCGAAATCGTCGGAGCGTTACTTGTCTCTCAACAAGGCATGGAACCCAGCCGTGCCTCATTAAGATCTTGAAACGATGCTTGCCAAAGATAGTAGTCTCTGAAGGTTATTTGTTAATCTCGCCGAGATATTAACACCTAAAGAATTATCGACGAGACGATTATATATGTATCACGAACGAGCCGTCCGTCGATCAACCGTTCAAACGGTTTAACGAACGTATTCGCTAATGTATTTTCTGAAGAGTCTCACGAAAGTAAAAGAGAGTGAATATTCGTCGTTTATCGAAAAAAACTGGATTGTTCGTTGAAGAGAAAAATCTGGACAAATCACACGGGAACAGGAAATCGAGTGGCCAAAGGCTGTTACAAAAGCACAGAAAACGAACAATGTACGTAAAGAGGCACACACCCTTTTCAGCAATACTCCGAACTCCTGTGACTGACTAACGAAAACTACCAGCTGCCCCCAAAATTTTTGGCCTCTCGCTCTCTTTGTCCTCTATAGACTTTACATTCGTTCGAGCCGTCACCCGGTGTACCAGCCGCTAGGCAGTCGATGTATTATCGAGCAACTGCTTCTTTTTCTTCAACAATGTTCGTCAAGGTGTGCACGCGTCGGTACGTACACAGATCTACGTGAGAATATGTACGAACGTAGGCTGACCTCGCGGACCATTCTTCTTCGTTACTCCTTCTCTCTTTCTCTTTCACGTTCTTTCCCTCTCCTTGCTACACACATACACACACATAGACACACATTCTGTCTCTCTCTCTCTTTCTCTCTCTTTCTTTTTCTCTTACTGAACCGTCCTCCTTGTCACTCTGCCACTTCGCCTTCTCTGCTTGCCACTCACTCTTTCTCGACGATCCTCCACTGGTATAATGACCTCGGGAATCACTGCTCGGGTCGAACTAATGGAGCGATATCGTGCAATGAAATAATATACTGGAACAATGTGAAATTACAGCTCTGACCAAGCTGCATTTACGAAGAGCAAGACCAGAAATTTCAAGATTCGCGACTTGACGATATGCATCGGGAAGCAAAGAGTAAACAGAGAGAAATTATTCGTTTTGTTCGAATAATTTCTTTTTTCTTTTCTTTCCTTTTCTTTTCTCTTTTTTTTTTTTTTATTTTTAATCGAACGAGATCGATGCACAACTCCCGCAAACCGGTAAAGTCTCTTTCTCGGTCGTTCGAGTCGACACATTCAAACTCCTATCGAAGAAACTCGCCATTCCACTTGGCAAACGTTATGCCGGTACGCTAGGTATTATCCAATGTGGAACACGATGATCGCGGTGTGTTCACGTTCAAAGTTACCTCGAACAGAGCTGGTTAAGGTCGGAAGTGTAAAGGAAACTTCTAAATGGGAATACAACTTTATCGCTCGTTTCTTCTCTCTCGATCGTCGCCGTCGCGAAGGACGGAGAGACAACGAAAATCTGTTGATATCATGAAAGAAAGGAACGTGGATCGGCTCGTACTTTCGTCATATTTTAGCTTGCTAAGCGATGCAACCGGCAATCGGACACCAGACATACCGCACAGTCGTCTTGTGACCCATTTATCGTTCGCTGGCTGTCTAATGTTACCCGCGGGAAGAGTTGCATTGCAAGATTGCCGTGTGGGTTACGTGAAATTTCACGATTTTAACGCGGCGATAAAGAAGTGACATTGACGAATTGGAATGGGAGTGTCGGAACACGACATGGCGGAAGTGGGAAGGACATCATTATGTCGCTTTCAGATATCAACGCAGTTAACATCCTTTTTCCATAATTATTTCGATAACGGAATCGATAACGGTCACCGAAATTAAATATTATACAGTGTTGTTTACGAGCGAGCAATGTTATTCGATTAACGATGGAACCGTATAGATTTTTTCTTTTTTTTTAACGTAGAAAACTAACGTAGAAAACTTTTTTTTTGACCTAGAAAAACTATTTTTTTCTTCGTTGTGAATCAGAAGAAACGTTATATTTGTGCAAATCCGAATATTTGGATACGCTGCTAAAGAAGCGGGCTTTAAAAGATCTTTCGCACCTACTAAATGTTACAAGAATGCTCTTCTCTTCGTGTTATGCTTTTGCATTATAAGGAAAACTATTATGTGTAATACGTTATAAATATGCATTACAAGTATACGAGGTATTTTATCGAAACTCATGTTTAGAATTAGCAAGTGAATGAAAAACCGTATCGTTGTAACGTGTAATGCAATAAGGAAGAAAAATAAGAAGAGAAAGGCCGGATAAAAATAAAATCGCATTTCTTTTCAACAGTCTCTACATCCGAATATTTTTGGTCACGATCCGGATAGACAAAGGTAACTACTGTTTTCGACTCCGTGCTGGAAACGGCAGCGAGCGAACGAAGCGAACTAGAAAGGAATATCATCGTGACATGTGTTTAGACACGGGTTGCATCCCAGCGACGAAAGGTGCGACATATACGAGGAACAGAGACAACAAGAACGAACGGCGCCAGATAGAGAAAGAGAGAGAATCACATACGAGGGTAAAGATGACAATAGTCAGCGTACAGGAAACGTTACGAGGCTAAAAAAAGAACGATATATATACCAAGTGAAAGATTGAAAAGATACGAAGAATGATCGTGAGTAGAGCTAAAAGAAAAGGAAAGATAAATCGCGTGAGGAGGGATTTTGAAGATAAAGAAAGCAAGTGAAAATAAGACATGAAAAGAGATAGAAATTGAAAAGCAGTATGTACCGAGGACGAGTTTCTCTCGTGGAGAAACAGAAAGAAAGATATGTATGTATCACGTTGCACGTTTGTAACGTGCAGGCCGCACGCAGAGACACATGCACACGCAATAACGCTGACAATGGGTGTGGACATACACTTGTATCAACTAATATCGTCATTTTGACGTCGCGGTAAAGCAGAGCTTTGTGCGGATGAAATTCGATGGCCGATCCAAAAAAAAAAAAAAAAAAAAAAAAAAAAAAAAAAAAAAAAAAAAAAAAACNACGTTTCCAGTTTTTTACTAGTAGATCTGTATAACACTACCGCGTGCACGAACGACGCTCTGACGGGCCGTTTGCAAATTGTGCCGTTTAACGGGAAATCTATAAATTTATTGCTCGCCGACGGGAAAAAAACGTGGGAAATCAGCCACTTTCAGGACGATGTGCGACGTTTTATTTGAACTTGTAGTCGATTCCGTAATTCGATTTTACTGATCGTTGCTTCAATACCTCATTAGTATGTATTCTGTAATGTGTTTTATATTTCATTAGTTTTAAGTTTAAAGTATTTTATAATTCAATTGATCTCCGATCGTTTCATATCGTATGGGATATGGACAAGAATCTCGATTAACCAATGTAATTGGACAAATCTCGGATAAATCGAAGAATTAATTAAAACCGTTTATTTTATACAAAATTTGTTTGTATTTGTTGTTGCTTTTCATACAAGAAAACAGAAAGAAATTTGAATACGTAAGAAACTATCCGAGATGTCGGTAAATCGAGACCGTGGATAATTGCGATCTGGTTAATCGAGGTTCCATTGCATTGATATTACTTCATACTTCAAATATTATAAATAATAAAATTGTTAGAATTCATTGTCTATGAAAAATGGGTAGAATTATCTTTGCATTTAGATCGTTTAACACAATTAGACATTCACGAGCTGTGAATTATAAGTTACAGTATTAATAATTACAAGTCTCAAATATTAATAGTCTCGCATACGAGAAGTGGATGTGATAATAAAACAAATGAAATTACAAGATATCCGATAACCTCATTTGACGAGAAATTATAAAGCTATAAAATATAAAAAATATAAATGTTATAACCTCAAAGTTGTAACACGGATTTATTTAAAATTTACTATAGGTACTTACAATTTTGTCGTTGCGAGAAATTTCTACGTGATAAATAACCACTTTCTAAATCTCTAATTATATTATTGAAAGATTAACTTGATTAACTTGAATTATTTTACGATAAACTTTGAACGCGGTTCCAACGAAAGAAATTAATTGAGAATAAATTGAGAAGAATTCGCGCAGATAAATTACCGGCAGATTAGGCGGTTATATCATAAGAGACTGCGAAAGTGCTGACTCACGGAGGACACTTTGAGAAACTGTAGTACTCGATTCGGTCGAACGTCAATCATCACGGTTTGTATCTCGTCTGTAGTGTCAATCGGATTTGCGCGAAATTTGTAATCCGTCTCCGTATAAACTGCTCGCAGAATATCCAGAACATATAATCAACGATTTGTCGTTATCAATTTCACGTGGGAAATTTGAAATCATTGGAAATTTTCGCGAATTAAAATTGTGTCGAATCTAACCGCGAGTGAATTTGCGTTCGGGGTCCACACGTCTTAAAAACTAGGATATAACCTAATAAGAGTGAGAGAGAGAGAGAAAAACAATTGTTGCATAAGCTAGAATGTCTGTAGTGCCTAATTAGTTTTTGTGTGAAATTTGTGATCCGTTTCCGTACAAACTGCTCGCAGAATATCCAGAACATATAATCAACGATTTGTCGTTATCAATTTCACGTGGGAAATTTGAAATCATTGGAAATTTTTGCGAATTAAAATTGCGACGAATTTAACCGCGAGTGAATTTGCGTTCGGGGTCCACACGTCTTAAAAACTAGGATATAACCTAATAAGAGTGAGAGAGAGAGAGAGAAAAACAATTGTTGCATAAGCTAGAATGTCTGTAGTGCCTAAGTCTGAAAGCTAGGATATAACCTGACAGGAGTGAGAGAGAGAGAGAGAGAGAGAGAGAGAGAAACAATTGTTGCATCAGGGGTTCACACATAAGCCAGAAAAATGGAAACAATTGTTGCTCCGTTATTTTAATTCATAACAAGATAATCGATCGAAGCCTTCACTTATCTGACAACATTATCTGCAAATTTTACTTCACTGATGTATGACGGCTCATCATTGGCGATTAAAAAAGGATCTTATAAGAAATCGTACAACATGTAGAGTTCACATAAACGCAGTCAATGAAGTAAAAAATCCACGTACTGTAAGTACCACAAACTTTTGTTTCAAGCTTTTTGAACGTTCTTTAACGCTTTGTTTATTTCGCGCAAGTCAAATGTAAAGTTGAAATGGAAAAGTGAAAATAATCGAGTCGAGAGACGCTTAAAAATCTTGACATTAACAGTGAAATATCTGAATGGTCGAGCATTCTGTGAAAGCTACTTGTGCTCTTGAACTGCGCGATTTAAATAATATCTACGTGAAACAGATAACCGGTAGACAAAACTGATAAAACGAAAAAGAAATTGTATCGCGAAAGAGATAATTTATCAAGTACAAAGGGGACAAAATTACCGGTGTACAATATGAATTTTACAACTAAAATCGACTACTCGCTGCAACACGTCCGTTATATTTTACAAGGAGAATGATCATTAATATCGTTCATTGATATTAATTTCTGTCAAGCTTCGTAATTATCTGACAGGGCATATGATCATTTAATGGATTATTATGCGCTTCCATCTGAGTATTAACTCATTTTCCGCGTTTTAAAAAACAGCTCGACACGGGTCGTTGGTAATTTTCGAAATTGTTTACACGCGATGCCTGGGCTCATTTACACGCTCATGGCGAGAAATATTTTGTAAAATATTAATATGCGCAAAGTTTGCGCTTTACGCCCGATATTACGGTAACAAAATATTCCCACTTGGAATGAAAAATTAACGAATACAAGGGAAATTTGATCGCGTCCGCGTTAGCGAAGGAAAAAAGGAGAGATGTAGGGAGAGAGGGAGGGGGGTGAAGAGAGAATTATTTTTCCACTGATTCTGCTGGAGCAGTGAACCGACGAGAGGAAAGACGCGTAAGAACAATCGATATCGTAAATAAGAATAATATCAAACGACACGGACGAGTGAAACTCACATTGTGAATATTGAGTCGTCGCGTCGGGTCGTTTGATAGAGTGCCATTCCACGCAGTAACCACAAAGTCGTCCTTTTGCCGCTTCTCTCTCGAGCGCGGTTCGTTAGGTCGTGCTTTCCAGCACTAATGCCGCTTTGAAGTTTTTCGGGAGGCGTTCTAAGGCGTTGCATCGCTCGACGAAGAGCAGATAAAGACAAAAAGAAGGTGCCGCGTCATTTTCGTCAATTTAACTTCGGTCTCCCTTCCTGGTAGGCCACGTAGGATCGCTCGGCATTTCATCCCCCACCGAACCATCCTTCTCGCCACGTCCGCCCCTGTGGGCCACTCACCCCCACCGTTCGTATTCGCCTCGTCTCACTTCGTCTCGCCGCTCGGCGCGCGGCTTGCTTCGCCTCGTCGAAGCGAGGTCAATCGACGGAGAGGGCTGAAGACGACCCCCACCCTTCGTCACCAGCCTCCCTACCACGGCTACTCAATATCGTTTCATTACGCACCCTGCTCCGCCATACCCATCCTCCACCCTCGGAGTGCCTCACTACCCGCCACCCCCGTTGCGCCTGCACCGACACCCGTCGCCACTGCACCCTCCCATCTTCCTCGCCCTCATCACCCCTGACCCTCCTCTGTATCACCCCTTACTCCTCTTCCCCTCCTCGCCCCTTCCTCTTTCTCCTCTTCTGACTCCTTCTTCTCCTTCTCCTTCTCCTTCTCCTTCTCCTTCTCCTTCTCCTTCTCCTCCTTCTCCTCCTTCGCCTTCATTCTCTCCCCCGCCTCCTCGGTCTCCTTCTCCTCGTTCTCTTACCGCTTCATCCCCTTGAACCGTCTCGTTCCTACCTCGGCGACGAAACACGAATGCCCACGAATTTTTATTGTTACTTCTCGCGCTGCTTCCTCTCGCCTCCCCCTCTCACGACCTTTTTTTATGCGCCTTTTAACGATCAGCAGTAACTGCACCCACCCGAACACTCCTTCTCCTTCCCTTGCCACCTCCTCATACCGCTTTGCCTTTCTCGGTCCTTTCCTCCCTTGCGTCTTATAAGCGAGCGTTTTCGAGGAAAAACCAGGGGGCTAGGAGGAGGGGGTATGGATGTTACAATGGGAAAAAAGAACGGGATAGGCGAGCGGAAAAATGTACCTTTGCAAAGTATTCGTTTATCTTGCACGATATAACGAGCAATAGGTAGAGCAAATAAACTTTCGGCCGTTGAATTTTTTTCCATCTGATGAAAAAACAAATCTTTCTCTTTCTCTCCTTCTCTCTCTCTCTCTCTCTCTCTCTCTCTCTCTCTCGTTGTATCTCGCATCGATGTGCACGAATTTCATAGGCCTACCAATTCGATTGTTACGCAAAAAAAAAAAAAAAGAATTTTTAACGCTCCATTTTAATTTTCGACTGTGTACATCGCAGCGGAGGATTTCCCGTTTGGAAATATAAATATTCTTCTCTAGTTTGAATGCATCAGCAGCGAGCGTCAACAAATGCTTCCCGAGTGGTACACGTGGTGTACCTATCTGTCAAAGCGGCAGATCTGTCTGCAAATATTTTCACTCTGTATATACGTACTTTACACGTCGATCCTCTTGTTCCTAGTAATCTGCCGTGTCGTGCGGTTGTGCGATGTCCTCGCGACGATACAGCCACGACGAATCAGCATCTTTATCGTTCAGCAACCGCACCGTGGAAAAATCTCGCGATCCGATATCATATCCGACATCGATTCGAAAATTCGAATCGATGGTAATTGGCATCGCTTCATTACGTTCGCACCGCAACGCGCCGTATTCTACACGCACGGAATAATCGTACGTGATTAATTCGTTCCGATCAGAATTACGTGAGGTCTCGCGAGTTACTCGAAAAAAAAAAAAAAAAAAAAAAAAAAAAAAAAATTTNACTGTCGGCACATCGATCGTCGTCGCGCGTATGCAACGGTTCAAGCAACACGTGCAACGTAACAGGTCGCGATAGTGGTTGCTCGCGTGAGCCAGAACGATCGTGCTCGGTTCACAGCGAAGTCGCAGCGTGCAGCAACATCTTGACGTTTCGAGGCATAATCGACGACACTGAATCACGACAACAACAACGACGACGATGATGACGACGGCGACGGCGACGACGACGGCACTGACACCATGGATTTCTTTCACAGTCCTGCGACCCGGACGAAACACACTCGACTACCTGGACACAGGCCACGTTGCACCATCGAGACAGAGCGAGCGCCAGAGTTGGCGCCAGTGTGAAAGACAGAGGCAATCGGTATCGCGCGATCCGACGTGGATTTCAAGCTCCGCTGCTACCCTTCGTCACCCTTTCCCGAACGCTTACTGGTTGATCTCCGAAGATCATGGAAGTCTCGAGAGGAGTACGCCGGCAGAGGTCTAACGCGCACATACGCAGTCCTCTTCCTCGCGCTCTTCTACACCCCGCGTTTCCGCTTTCTCTTTCTCCTTTTCTCGGCAACGAGCCACTACCACCTTGCTTTTTAGAATCTTCGGTAGTGGCCGGGAGGAGGAGAACCGATCGCGAAGAAAAAAGTGGAAATACGACGGGGGTTTGGGAAGAAATCGAAGGGCGGGCTGGAGACGGCAGCGGCGGCGGGGGGAGAGGGGTGGGGGGAGGAATGGTTGGTCGTGCGAGGTAGAAAGATCGAGGGGGAGGGGTCGGGGTTGGGAAGAACTCGCGAAAATTTCTCTCGACCACCAGCGGCAGCTGCGTTCCGAAATGAGGAGAGACGCGAACGAGAGAAGAGGNCAAGTTTCTCGATTGCACAGACCGCAAGGAAACTTTCAAGGAAAACCGCGAATGGGTTTGAAAGAGAAGGAAGCAATGTATCCCTCGCAACGTCTGGAATTGATGAACTTACTCTGTCGGCGATTACGATCGGAATCGCAACGAATAGAGACGCCAGCATCCTTCGTTGTTTCGACGTTCTCGAGAAAGGAAGAAGCGACTGTGAAACCGCGGCGACATCGTCGGTGGTCCAAAAGGTGTCCTGGCTGCGGCTGCTTAGGAGCTAGGGCTGACAGCTAAGGGATGACAGAAACGTTTAATGGAGAAAACACGTTCACGAACAGTGAAAGCCAAGTTACTCACAAAAAGCATAGTGGTCCAAAAGGTGTCCTGGCTGCGGCTGCTTAGGAGCTAGGGCTGACAGCTAAGGGATGACAGAAACGTTTAATGGAGAAAACACGTTCACGAACAGTGAAAGCCAAGTTACTCACAAAAAGCATCGTTTATTTTTATCTCTTTATCTCTCTTAAAATGAATTTATAATTTTTTATAATAATACATCAATAATAATTACTAATAATAATTAATGATAATAATTAATAATTAATTAATCAATCAATTAATTAATTAATTCATTCGTAATAATTAATCCGTAATATAGCGATATCCAAGATCGAAGGGGAGAGAATCTCGTCCGAAGTTCAAGTTCCAAACGCGCCAGTCTACAAAGGGGGCGGGAGGGTGGGCAATCGGGACACGCGTCTGTGAATGGTCACTCTCGGTTTTTGGCGAGAAAACGTTTGGAACCTGTTCGGAGAAAAGTCTACGGATGCTGTACGAGTCTTTGAGGAATCGTACACGCGGCGTTCGTTGAGTCGGTTTTCTCTGGGGTCGCACGCGTTCCCCGAGAGAGTTACGTTCCTCTCGGAGGGGGGGCAGAAGACAAAAACTCGAGAACGAGTACGACCATGCGCGCAAATCGTCCTTCCGTGCGTTATCTTTCTCTCTTTTTTTTGTTTTTCCTCTTTCTGTTTCCTTACGCGTATCTGTGTATGTATGTATGTGTGTGTGTGTGTATGTGTGTCTACGTACGTACGTGTGTGTTCAGTGTATGGTACAGCGCGACAGTGCGTTTATATAGAACTTCTTTTTGTTTTTTTTTTTGTTTGCATGTTTTTACACCGCTTAACATTACACCGCATATAATTAATATAATAATCTTTCTCACGCGCTCTATGTATAAGTATGTACAAGTAACGGAGAGAGACGGCAATTCGGGAGAAGGTTCAATAATCGGTAGAAGATCGGTGGACGAGGCAGCGACCGCAAACTGTACAGAGGGAGGGGGGATTCGAGTCGAGTGTAATAAAATAAAGTTTCTCGAGAGACATTCAACCCTTTATGCCCGGAACGGAGATCTCTGTGACGCACTTTCAATGGAATTTTTGTGGCACATTGCGAACATTGCACAGTGGAGAGGAGAACGAGAATTCTACAATAATGTTGATTAATATCCTTGAGTGGATTTCCCAACTCTTTGACCAGGAGTGACGAGTTAATAATTCAGTCATTGGAAAATTGGCAAATCTTCGGAGTTCTTGTTCGATTTTTCTCGAACGCACAATTTTTCAATGACAAGTTAATGAAAAACCTGGTCAAAGAGCTAAATAGCCGAGTTGATTGAAAATAAATAAATACTTGGAAGTAAATTTTCCTCCGCTGGAAGAGAGCGGGAGGATCGCGCAAATTTCCAAATAACCGTACGGAAAAAAATTCTGTTCAACGTGGTTAAACAAAAGTCGGCGTTTCAAATAGGTTTCCGCTTAGGAATTAAAGCATCGTGTTTTAGATATTGGTACTTACGAGAGTACCGACAGGCTTAGCTCCAGCGGCTCGCGAACGTACCACGAAAAATTCTCGTGCACGCTGGAAGAAGCGATTCGAGCATATCCCCTAAAGTCAGGATATAAAGAGTCAAAGTGTCGTCGTGGTCGAGCTGCGTGCAAAGAAGAATCGTCGTGAGAATTCGTTTGGTGTGTAGTAGTAGCATCGTGTTCGAGACGATCGCTGCCCGATCTCTACTAGAATAGAAAAGAGAAAACAATACAGACATAATACAGGTTCAAAAAACAGGGAGGTGGAACAGTGGGGTGACGAGAACTAGGGGCGACGCGCGTCGACCTAGAGACTATGTACAGGCGCGGGGGACGAGGGTGAGGGAGTCTGCGCGGTCCCCGGCGTGCCAGGATTCTGTTGCATGGGATAGGAGTTGCTCTGACGCGAGTGCTGTTGTTGCTGTTGTTGGTGTTGGTGTTGGTGTTGGTGTTGCTGGTGTTGTTGGTGATGGTGATGATGGTGGTGATGGTGGTGATGATGGTGGTTCTGGTGTTGATGATGGCTGGGAGGAGGAGGAACAGAGGCGGATGTGGCGTGATGGTGAGCGATAGTTTGGTGCGCAGCGGCGTGATTCTGCGGCACCAGATTCAGGTTGAGGGGGTAGGATAAGGGGGAGCCCAGGGCCGTTGCGGCAGCGGTACTGCAGGCACCGGCTCCGGGCCCCACCGGGCTCAGTGCATGCTCATCCCCGCGTGCGGGTGGTGGGCCGCCGCCGCCGCTGCTGCCGCCGCCGCCGCCGCCGCCGCCGCCACCGGCACGGAGGTTGCGTGATGATGATGCGGATGGTGCATTAGAGGCGGGAGATGCGGGTGGTGGGGATGGTGTGGGGTCAGAGGTGGCGGGGTCATCTGTATTGGGGTCATGGGCGTTGTCGGCTGATGACCGAGACTGGTGGTGGTGGTGGTCTGGGATGTGGTGTTGTTGGTGGTGTCCTGGCCCGCCGCCACCGCCGCAGCTGCTGCCGCCGCCGCTGCCGCCGCCACCAGAGCTTGCTGCTGCTGCTGCTGTTG
Source organism: Lepidotrigona ventralis hoosana (assembly GCA_002806875.1). Lineage (NCBI taxonomy): Eukaryota > Metazoa > Arthropoda > Insecta > Hymenoptera > Apidae > Lepidotrigona > Lepidotrigona ventralis. Next base: position 26,043 of record NIPQ01090697.1, read on the forward strand.
CTGCTGCTGCTGCTGATGCTGGGCCTGAGCCGGTTGGGCCGGTTGTTGCGTTGGCTGCTGCTGCTGCTGCTGCGGCTGCTGCGGCGGCGGCGGCTGCGGCTGCGGCGGCACCGAGCTGGAAGTGGGACTCTGCTGACTCCCGTTGTCCTCGCTGTCGGAGCAGGACTCGGCTGACGAGCTCCCCGCTCCCCCCTTGCCCTTGCTGCCGTTGCTGCTGCTGCTGCTGCTGTGGGTCTTGACGTGCTTCGCGAGATGGTCGCTGCGCATGAACCGCTTGTTGCAGACCGGGCAGGCGAATCTCTTTTCGCCGGTGTGGGTTCGAAGGTGCCGCTGCAACTCATCCGAACGTGTGAACCGCTTGCCACAGAAAAGCCAGTTGCAAACAAACGGTCGCTCACCAGTGTGCCACCGTAAGTGGGCCTTCAGATGCGACGTTTTCCCGTAGACCTTACCGCAGCCGGGTATGTGACAGCTGTGGATGTTCTTCTTCCTGAGATGTACGCCGGCCGGACCGAGTCGCTCGGCTTCTTGACAATTCGGACAGTCGCAGGTGGCGCGTCCGGTGTATCGTCTTTGCGACCGCGGCGACGGGGCTTGGTTAACGCCGGCCGCGCCCACGCCCACGCCGCCGCCGCTACCCTGAGGGCTACCGGCACCGGCGCTCGCGCTCGCCGTCGCGGCCGCGTGATGATGCAGCCCGAAACCCGGCGGCCCTCCCGGCAACATCGATTTGTACGTGTCTTGAAGGAGATTGTGGCCGGCGGTGGTCGCCGTGGTCAACAAATGATTGCCCGCCAGCGCCAGGCTGGTCGAGTAGTCGGCCGAGTAGTTGGCCATTTGCGCGGCGTGCACACCGACCCCGACCGTGCTCCCGACGTCCAGCCATCCGCCGGCCGTCGCCGCTCCGTGAACGTCCCACCAACCGTCGCTCGCTTTGATACCGCCGTGCGTCGCGCCCGGCATCGCGTTGAACGGCCACGACTCGTACGGATGTCGGCCGTACACCGAGCCCAAGGTCGTTCCCTCGACCTTACCGAGCAGGCTGCTCTGATGATGATGCGGATCGCCGGCCGGTTGCGCGCTCGCCGTCCCCGGAAAGTACAGGTCGCCGCCGTATTGGGGCGCGGTCGACGCGCACGAGGTCACCGGCGCTCTCGCGTATCCACCGGTCGTCGTGCTACCGGCGCTGCTCGTCGCCGCTGGTCTTTGACTCACTCCGGTCGTCGTGCATCCTCCGCCTCCCCCACCCCCGCCCCCTCCACCGCCGCCGCCGCCGCCTCCACCACCGCTTCCAGCCGAGTGCTGCGGTGAACTGCCGCTGCTCTGTGGACTCTTCTTCCACGGGTGGAAGCCTTTGCCGACCGCCGCGTCCGCCAACGGTGGTGGACTCTTGCTGCTCAGTTTGTTGCACTGAGCCGCGAGCATCGCCAACGGCGTGCCTCGCAAACCCGGATGATCCTGCAACAGGCAAATGGAAAGCGACCGGTTACGATTTTTACGTGTTCCTTTCTTTTCTTTTACGCCCTTTGACTTTTTTCTGGTCTGAGGGATGACTTTGTATAAAGTAAAAAAATCTCGTCTTAACAATATTTTGTTCTACATCGTAGATTCTATCTTTACATCTTCGTTACATTTTTCTCCCGACTGAACTTGGACGAAACGAGATTCTCAAACGCACCACTCGCGTCCAAGCGGATTCCGAACGAAGTCAATTTGACTCTTCTTTCGGTAGATGGTTTGGATCGAAAGACGGGGCTCGATCCTCGTACACCAGCCAGGGCCAGCCACGATTTTATTACGGCGAAACGCGTTCCCCAGCAGGTGTTACCTCGGAATTGCCGGTCCACTCTTCCGATACGATTACGCAAGCCGATAATAACGAGGTTTCGGCGGGGTTTGCGAATTAGGCGCCTCTCCTCCCCGCGTATATCGATCCCATCGAGCGAAATCGCCCGGTCGATTGAGACGCTTTCTCAAGGTAACGCAGCTCGTAATATCGATATATATCCCAGCGGGACTCTACGGCGCGGGCCGTAATCGCGGCTAAATCGACCAAAAGAAAAAAGAAATCGTGCACGCTGGCCACCGGCCACCGCGCCGCGCTGGAACCACCGAAGCTTCTTCCCCCGAGGGTATATAATGACACTAAATTGTCGGTCCTATCCTAGGAGAGAGGCACGAGATTACCCGAAATCTATCAGGTCGAGGCCGACCTGAACTCTGTCCAATTCGATTTTTCGGTTACTCGAGACGAGGATCCAAGGGTACTATTCTGCATCGCGCAGTAAAGTAATCGCTTTTGTTCTTCCAACGGTGGGATATTTCTCAATTTATCTTGAAAGATTATTAACGATTTAAAGACAAATTTCTTGCATCTCGTTCGTTATCAATTTGTCTAACTAGGAGCTCTTCCGGTAGTTTTTCGTCCTTTCATTTTATTGTACGAACCTAATCCTTCTTTGATCCTAATCTGTAATCCTTCTTTTATATACTCGTTATTAACCATAACTAAATCCTCCTTTAACCCTAATATTATAATCCTATTCTAGATTCTTCGTCTCCGTACGCATTCAAGCTGATTCTAACCAACGCTTAAGACTTCCCTTATATTCTACAAGAATCTTGCATGTAGTAGTTGCTCCGTGGATCGTCAAAGGGTTTCCATCCAGTATAAATAAATGAATTAAATTATCGAGGCGTCGTCCTCGTGAAGAGCGAAGGAAGAGAAAGGGGAAGGAGAGCCGGTGGTGCGGCTACCGAAAGGCTGGAGGCTGGCAAGGATCCGAAGCCGGATTCGGACGTGGAAAGGTAAAGGCAAAAGGGTCCGCGGAAGCGGCAGGAAATTAAAGTCTGGCGGGCCGCGCGGCCATTAGCAGCCGGCGCCATCGAGGCGACACGCCCCCACGCGGGTTCAACCTTGCACCAACGCCGGCCAAAGACAACGGGTGCGCGCACCCTTCGAGAATGGAGACAAAGAGAAACAAGGAGAGAGAGAGAGAGAGAGAGAGAGAGCGCTACCAATCCGTGGTCACCCCGGGCTGTAACTTCGGGTAAGGTTGCCAGGGTAATAACCACGCTCGCGGTCAACGCCGAGCTCTCCTTTCCTGTTCCGCTCTTGGAGAAAATCTCGTCGGTCGTTCTGTGACTCCTCCGGTCGTCGACTTTTTCAACCCCTCCTCGGTTAAACGAAAATATTCGAGCTATTGTAGCTTCGAGCCGAGGTTTACAAAAGTCTTGGAGCTTTCGATAAATTGAGATTTGTTCTAGTAGACTCTCGGGTCTTGAGTTTCTTATCTGTTTCAGATCTGTCAAGACCGAAGATTTAACGTGCTTTTTGAGGAACAGGAAAACTGTCAGAACTCGAGATGATCAAGCTGGTCGACAGATTGATAAGCTTCGGATTTGATCAACTTGTCAACCTCTCGTTGTTACTGAATAATAATACTGACTTTTTCTTCGACATTCAGCTACAGCGCTCGATATTCTGTTCTAAATTGTACTCGTAGCTGCGTACCCTGATCTTCAAATTAATTGCAAAAGTCGCTGTACCAATATAGAACAACTTCAGCCGATATGAAATTAAATTAAAAAATCAGAAAATCAGATTCGGAGCCATCCCCATCGTTGTACCGTATCGTTCCAACTTCATTAGTCGTCGTTTGAAAATTCCCCTGTTACGATCCTGCTACGTCCCAGAGAAGGGAAGAGGACAATCCTGAAAAAGGAAGAGTGGAGGAACGCGATGGCCCTCGGTCCCGTGGCGTCAACGAATAGCAAGGTGGCGAGCAACTTTGGCGCTTGCTCGCCGCGGTTTCCCCGCAAAGGGGTGGAAGACGATATCTATCGTCCTCTCTGGTCTGTGTGACTATGGGGTGAGAACGCTGGTTGAAAAGGGAGAAGAGAGAGAGAGAGAGAGAGATAGGATGAGTCAAAGGGAGGGAAGTAGGAAAACGAGGGATAGAGAGAGAGAGAGAGAGAGAGAAAGAGAGAATCTCTCTCGGGTCGGTGGTGTACGAGCCACGCCCTCTTCGAGCTTCGTGAGTGCAGGTTGTAGGCAGGCTACGTATTGATCCGACGGAACGATATGACAGTGGCTTGGTGGAGACAACGACGTCTCTCAATTAGCCTGCTCTGCCTTCCTTTCTCCACTCTATATCATCCTATTCACGCTCGCGCGCCGCGCCGATCGCCGATCACCGAGAAAAAGTTCGTTCCACTTTGTCGGAGTACTCTACTGTAGGCGTACGGCCGAGTCCAAGTGTAGGTCATGAATTCCCCCGACGCAGCGGACACGTCGATTCACCCTTTTGTCATCCGAGATACGAAAATTGGAAAGTGCAAGGCCAATTTTCCAGGAATTTGTCTCCAATTTGCGACAAATCAATGAATATCGAATTCGAGATTGCTGAGTTTTGGAAAGATTGAAAGCCACGGCAGTCGCCTTTCAGAGGCATAATAATGTAGCAGCGTAGGCAAACTCGCTGATTAGATTAATTAGTGAAACGAAGTCGAAATATCTGGTACAAAGCCGGGAAAAAAAGCTTTCAAATCAAAATTGTAATAGTTGCCTTTTCCTCTTTCTATATTCCTGATACACAAAATCATCTCCCTGCGATTGTACCGTACTACAAAAACTTCAACGTGAAACAACATAGAACCTAAATTTTACGAGTTTTGAGCTATCATTTGAACGATACCAGTTAGGGGTTGATCTGTTGCAGAAAGAAAGATAAAATGGCCAAATTCTTTACACAAGCATTTTACAAGAACAGCGTATCAAATTGATATAATAAACGACATAGAACTAAAGTTCATTTCAGATCGTGTTTCAGGTACACTTTCGATACAAAAGTTCTTTGCTCTCGATCAAGCTAGTCTGAGAGCGATGTCAAGCTCTTTCATCCGGTGGGAAAGGTGGGATATCTCCTAGCGGATGATCGTCCGAGATAGCGGGTTAACGAGAAACGCGTGAAGCGCGTTAATAGGATTATCGATTAGCGCGATATTAGCCGGCAGTTTCGTTACAGCGGCCTGTAATTACCGGCGTGCAGAGAACGAGAAGGAGTCGTTATTCCGTGCCTAGCGAGGCGGAGGCGCCTTCGAGTCGCCCGAGTCTCTCTGCTTCTACATGTATATAATACAACGTCGTCTTTCGATCGCCGCGATTCTTCGTTCAGCCGTTTATGGTTTATGCATGCTACGCACGCAGACGACGTCACCGGGGTGTACGCCTTTTTCCGTTTTGTTCCACGAAAGTGAATTCGACCGGTGCTCCGATATAATTCAACGATAGAAATCTATTTCCTTTACGCCTGTTTGAAATTGAACGCGCTTGAAATCGAAGGCTCTGAATTAATCACATTGGTCGCGACAAATTCCTCGTCGATTATCATAAAAAGATCGAATTGGATTGCTATAGGTACTTGGTATTTAATATTCGCGATTTGAGTAAATGCAGTTAAATGTCGATTAAACATCGATGTTGGTACATTTTCAAGTATTGTGATTATCGTACGTATTATCGTCGAAACTGAAAGAAACTGAAGGCTCTTTTGCTTTATTGGTAAGTGACGAATGATGAGGAATATTAACTCCTCGAACGAGACTTTATTTTAAAATAATCGATTAGGTATGTATTGTATTCAATGAATCATATTATTGTTATTAATATTGTACTATTTGTATTATTTTCAACAACGTATTTTCAAACGTTGAAAGTCTCATCAGAAATTCGACCACACTACACATGTTTCAATATTTACGATCCTCGTAAGGGTCGTAAAATTTACGACGTCCGAAGAAAAAAGGAAAAAGGCAAAGAAATTGCTGGTGCACGTAAGAATAAGGTCCAAAACTCGCGAATACACCAAACGAGAATCCGTCTCTCTGAAGTAGGTTTTGCTTGTCGGCGGCACAGTTGAAAGAGAGTGATCCGTAAGTTGGGCACGGCTAGAGGATCCTTTGTTTTAGCCGCGTGACGTCACGCCCATCCTAGCCAGCTAGGATTAATAACGCCTTCGGCCGTGACGCGCATAAATTAAAACCAGGCACAGCGTCGTCGTCTCCCCTTCTTGCTTTGCCGATCTTCCGAGAACGAACCCGCGTAACGCACCAACCAGCCAGAGAGAGAGAGGGGCCTTTCGAAGATGCAGGTCGCGAGTCCAGGATAAAGCTCCAACAACGAGCGGAGCGGGTCGAACGTTTCCGATGAAACGGGAAAGTAGGGTGCGACAGGGAGACGATGAATCTCTGTTTGTTCGTCGAGCAATCTCGGAGTCTCTCGGTGTTTTCACGCGCGAATCTTGCGAGTGAATTCGAGTGAATGCACAAGGGATGCGTGTCGAGAATTGGGTCGACACGCGTGACGAAAGAAATTCATGAAGCTCTCCGTCGCGATCCCCCAGATCGTGATCGAGATGATTTTTGGAATTGATGTTCAGCAAATGTCAATTTAGAGAGTCAGTTTTTTTAAGCTGAACTTAAGTTGTTAATTGCCTGAGAGTTTGGGTGGATAGCTTGATGGAGATTCTTTGTTATTAAGAAGCGAGTGTAATTTCTTCCTTATTATTAAGAAGCAGTTTCTTCGAAACTTATCAGATAACTTGTTGTTGCCATGAATATTTCAAATTGCTCCGTAATAGTCAGATATCATTATCTATGATAATTACAGCATTTTGCTACTAAGACTTCCTTTTGCACGAGAATTCCAAAAAATATTCAAGCGAAGTCGCCTGATATTCTGAGAATCTTTAATAAATGGTTTTCTGTTCATTTACGATGCCGTATTGTTATTAGCGAATCAGTTATACTATTATTAACGCTAGGAAATTACAATTTTCCACTTGGATGACTAGAAACATCGCGAAATTTTTCACTCGACCACGAGTTCTCATGTAAAATTCATTATTTTACAAACAGATAAGTTTGCAAGTGATATATATATATATATATATATATATATATATATATATATATATATATATATAAAAGTATGTAAAATGAAACAAGCGATATGGACGTTGCACGTGCCTTCGAGTGTCGCCATTAAATCCACGCGTAATTTCGAAGCGAAGAAGAAACGTGTGTCAATCATTGGACAGCAGGCCGTGGACGATGTAAAGTGAAAGCGACAGGGTGAAACAAAACGGAATCGGTGGGTGTTGGTGCGAGAGCAAGAGCCCACGCGACAGCTGAATGCTGTCCAGGGTTCGCAGAACGGCTGGTTCCGAAGCGAGGGTGCGAATCCGGTTAAACCGTAGGGTGTCGAGGCAACTGGGCGTGCGGCGAACCGCATCCGACGTCTACGCGTCAACCTCCTTTCCCTCTTCCCTCGTTCAACCACAAATAGAGACCTCATTGGTTCCAAATTATCCAAACAGACATTTCACAGAACAACCCTTGTCTAATATTTTACGTTTTCTGTATACTCGATCGAAATGCATAGCTTATCGATTTATTCGAGTACAGTATCGACGAATTTTTATCGTACCCTTTGTCGTAATTTTTATATTCTTGACTGGGGAATTGATTTTTTCGAGCAGAGACCTTTTTGTATGTTCTCTTCTGTCGATTCTTTTTTTTTAATTCTAGAATTCTATCTTATGCGACCTGTGGATGGAGCCCATTGATTCTCTCTTGTCTACTAATCATTTTTCATTCGTGCAGATAGTAAAAGTTCAGATTCAGATGAATAAATTGATGAATTGTTGGACGGGAATATTATATTATCCCCAGACGCAATTTCGATGAACTTTCACATTCACGAGTGAAACGATACGGTATTCTTTGCGTTATTCCGGAAAGACGATTAAAGCATCGGTAGGGAAGGGAGGAAGTGGGAGGCAAAAACTGGAGAAAAACGAAGAAATTAGTCTGCGGTGTTTGCTGGTTTCCGTGTAAAAAGCGTCGGTCGTTTTCGAGAAGCATTGACCATCGGCGCTCTCCGCTGCTACACCTGCCCCCCGAGCTGCTTCTGATTGGATCCACCTGCGTTCCTCTTCCGAAAGGTCGTCCAAATTGGCACACTCGTTTTTCCGAACGACGAGAACTTCGAAATTTCCTACATTTCTATAACTCTCTGTATGTGACAAATATTTATACTGGAAAGCCATTGCTTCGTGACAGCAGATCATGTCCGCGAAGTGGAAACACGAGTTCAGCGTTAGAAGAAAATTAGAAACACGAAGTTGATTTTTGTTTTTTTCAATGCATAGATTATTTAAAGAAATCAAAGAACTGTGTCGGATTTATATTCTGAGAATTTTGGAATTTTTCTATTACTCTTAACAATGATGATTCCTATAATTTTGAAATCCTTCTTTTCACATGGAAATTACTTGAATTAATTTTTCATTTGGAAGAAACGACGCTCTAACAATAAGTGAAAAAATCCAGAAGCAAGCTCGATCGTTTAAAAATAAAATCGCACAGTCTGCAATAGTCTGATAATTAATCTGACTTTCTCAAAGTCGCTGATCGCGATATTGGCATGCTTGTGATATCGATTTCTCGTTTCGAGACTCGCCAAGTTTCTCCGATTCTCGAATGTGTCCCGTCTCCTCTTATCTCCTCTCAATTACGCCGATATCTCGCTCGCTCGAAATATCCATAAACCGTGTACTAAAAAGTTCTTCGTTCCTCGAAACGATAGCACGTACGTGATTCTTGGTTCTGCGCTTGGTGTTCCGCCACGCAGAAGCCGACAATCTTAATACCGATCTGCTTCCTATAAAAGCGACTTGCGCGCGCGCGGTTGTAAAAATAAGCTCTTCCGTAACAGCTTGCCGCAGCAATAAAAGCGACCGCGCGGCAGATTAAATTAAAACGCGTTCGCGTTCAGATTTTTCATATTTTCTGTTAATCACTTCCTCCCGGTCAACGTCCACGTTACGGCGTTACGACTCGCTTTTACGTTTAAAAAAGTAAAAAAAAAAAAAAAAAAAAAAAAAAAAAAAAAAAAAAAATAAAANCAGGCATCGACCAGATTTTCATTTTGCATTTCACACTGCGTGTCGATGGAAAATATCTTTTCATCTAGAAACGAAACATCTGGTGAAAAGTTAAATTAAATATTGCTTAACGTTGTCTCTGATCTTTCTTTTTTCTGCACTCGTCGCGAGAGAGAGAACTAAGTGAAATGAGAAAACGTGGATCGTGTACGGGCCACGAACGAAGCACAGACATCGGTTGGATCGCCGGTAAACGTCGTCGTTGCAACTCTGCTTTGGCTCGACGTGTCCGTTTGGGATACGCGTCGGTGTGCCGAGGAGATCGTCACGATATCGTGCCTCGTTTCTAATGCTAATTATTTGTTTATCGGCCAGCGCATGCAACCGCATGCGCCGACACGCAGACTTTACTCGATAAAACGCCGCTCTGCCGTTTTCCAGCACGCCGGGGCCGCGAGACTTATTATTCCTTCCTGACGCGGATGGTGGTCTCCATCATGGAAACACCGTTGTTTTCCTGCGATTTGATTTTTGCTGTAGGCGGACGGGTCCTCGAACGACAAGACTGCGTTATCTGTGCCGTCGAATTTTATTTTTTTTCTTTCTTTCTCAACGTCCAAGGCAATTTCAAGATCGTCTTTTTCTGATTTTGCCTTTCTGATTTACAGATCACGATGAATAACGATAACAAGTAACGACGAATTATTACTTGGCTCTCAATCCGGGGTTGATATCGAATATTGTTTATTTCAGAGACTAGAATTATTCCGTTGTTGAGAACGAATGGATACGACTGAATGAGAAAATTCACTCGCAACTCGGAGCACGCAGTGATCATTGCAATGTAATTTACACTGCATTGCGAAAATTTGGTATTTTATATTCTTCGCGATTGATAATGAAAAACTCTAAAACCTGATTAATTTAACTGTAAATTGTATTGGTAATTGTGCTCCAATAACGCAGTGGTAGTTGAGGATTAATATTTATCCTACATATCCTGTATTATTCGCAATAGAAATAAACTCGATTAAATTTTATAGGACGGAAAATTGATTCGACGCTGCATTGTCACATTTCTACACTTACAGTTGATTCAATCGACCATCTGCACATGGATCTCCGTTCCAAATATCGTCTCCTTCGCGTTTTTTTTCGCGTCCTTTCGACAAGTTTCCGAGCCCAAATTCCACTATAGTTTCGTAACTGATCGCGTGTCTTCTCCCATACGTCTCGCCCGTAATAGCGTTACTTCGGAGGGGAGAGGAACTTTACGCAATTCCCGTCTCGGGCAACTGGGAAGAAAGGGCAAATTTCCATGATCGGAACACGACGGGATTAGGATCGTCAGACGCTGTTCCGTGGGTATTGGGAAACGACCGATAGAGAAAGAGTGAGAGAGAGAGAGAGAGATGACTCCGTCGGGACGCGATAGAAACTCCCGTGAGACGACGGGGATTAATAATTTTATTCATGAGTAACCACGAGGCTGTGTGTGCTGTGCACCGCGCGACCGAGAACAGCCTCCGTTAGTTCCCACCAAGGCAGAGTCCCGGCTACCTGTTACCCTCCCTTCTAAATTATGTTTTTTAATTAAATCCATCGTGAGAGAGCCACTCGGCTGTCTCTGTTTCGCCCGTTGGTTGGTCGCCGCCTCGTCCGTCCGACGAGTGAGCGCCGCGCGTTACGAAAGGCCTCTCCCGATCGTATATCCGAAAAAGTCTCTCTACCTTGCTGTAACCGTGGCCCGGGGCCAAAACAGGGAGCTACCCAAATTTATTCGGCTATCGAGCGACCGGAGGGAACATAGGAGAAGAAGAAGAAGAAGAAGAAGAAAAGGAAAAAGAAAGTTGCTTCTTCAGGTCCTCCGCGACCCTCTTTTTTCCTCTAGCTATCGGATGTGTTCCTCCTCGCCGCCGAGCAGTCGTCTTTTTTTTCTTTTTGGTCTCCGTTGATGTGTAGACCCTTCGACAAATTTCAAGTCGCCCTTGGAGCTAATGATTTCCGGGTATAGAACGGGCACACTCGCGTAACACGTTTAATTTTCATTCGGGAGGAGGTCAAGGGTGAAATCATCGTGCAGAGAGAGTACCATTTGCTCTTGTGTTGAGAATTGCGAACAAGAATCGGGTGAATCGTCGGCAAAGAGCGAATTTCTACGTATTTTTAGATTTTAATAAACTGCAACGAAGAAGCGTCTCGTATAAGAAGTCGCAACGCAAAGGGATCCAATAATTTCAAACAGAAGCACAATATAAATCAAATAAGAATTATTAAAAAAAATTTCCATCAGAGAGATTAAGATAGAAAATTTTATTTACGTATTTTACGAAGGACCATTTCTCTACTTTTACAGAAAGATCAATCTCTAAGTAGATAGAAACTCTCTGCAACAAAAATTGCTCATTCCAATCACTTTGACAATACCTGTTGTCATTAACCCTTTCACCACCCACATCAACTGGACTGAGACAATTTGAAAGTCTCAAGAACGACTATCTAAACAGACTTTCAAACTCAGACACGTACTTACGTACTCGAGATCGATCGAGCCTGCTCCGAAGAGAAACGACAGGGACAAAAACCGAACCTGGCTACCGATTCATTAATACTCGTAAATCTGTCACACTGTTTGCCGCTCGGAATATTAAAACGCGCGTTACAAGTTTGTTATAATTCCACGGCCAGTTAACACCGTTTATCCCGGCCGCGGTGTATGTATATACGGTTTGACGGAGAAAACGGCGCATGTTTGACCGCCCTAAACGCTTTATCGCCTGCGGTGTACCGGCGATTTGCGTCGGTAGCTCTGCCGATCTCTCTCTCTCTCTCTCTCTCTCTCTTGGACTCGCGCCCGTTCGTGTTAACTCGACGACAGATTAAAGCGGAGCCGAAGTCCAAGACGATATCTCGCTGCTGACAGCAGCGTTCCTTCTTCTGTATAATCGAGTTCACTTCTCCCACCACCAGATGAAACGAAGATCGCTGTACGAAATTTGGTTTCTCCGAAGCGCGAGAAGAGACGATATCTTTGTTTCATCTTGAAGATTGAATCAACTTGGCGAGTATCAATTAATTCTTACGAGTGCACGCTGTTTGCAAATTTCGTAATGTTTCGCGCGTTGTTAATTTCAAATCTCTGAATTGAAAATTCTTGTTCTGCGTTTCTTTAAGTTGTTTCTATTCTTTGAACACGTTTGTTACTTTTCAATTACTTGCTTGGCATCCTGAATAATAAGGCTAATGCGAAATAGCAAGAATGATCGAACGAATGAAATCTGATCCTTCTCCAACCCTCGGTACGCAACAATGCAAGAATCTTTTTTACAAGATTTTCAGCAGTTAATTTTTAAAAGTTACAAAGTGCTTGGTTCCAGCTCGATTTCTGGGATTTGCACTCGCGGGAAAATCCATCCACCGGATAAAATTAAGTAGCCATTTGAAATTCGTCTGCGGAGAAAACTGACAAAGAGGAGAAAGAGGGGGGCGTACGCGGGATCTTTACTACCCTCGCAACGTTAATTTAATTGAACATGGAAGCTGTCCCCCCCCCTCCTCCGATAAATGTAAAAATTTTACGTTCGTTCGTGTCCCTTCGAACGACCAGTTAAACGCGACTGCTTTGCGAAAATTGGCCGCAGACTGGAAAGAAAGGCGAAGACGTTCAAAGGAAGGAGGTCACCTTTCTGAAATTAGACGCGTTCTAAAGGGAGCGAACGACTAGATCGGACACTCGGCCGCTAATTGGCTGCAGAATTTTATGTACCACTAAATTACTCGATGCAAATGCTCGTCCGCTCGCGTTCTCCTCTGCCCCGACACACGCAACACGAAGATATATTCCAGAAGCACGCGTTACAACACGGCCACAAATTTACGCCAGCCTCATTATACTAATGAAGACGTAACCAGCTGAGAGGATCGAGCCGCGATTTTTGCCGAAAAAGCGATCGCTTCGTCGAAAAAATTCGGCCGTTTTCGCGTTTGTCTCGTTCCTTGCTTGTGTCTAATTGCGATCTTGCGATCTTTTGGAATTTACCAACACACAATTTTGGGACGTGTAGTGAAAATTTGGTA
>NIPQ01090702.1:0-12329 GCA_002806875.1 Lepidotrigona ventralis hoosana
CACACACACACACACACACACGTGAGCGTACAATCTCGCCATTAGAAATACAAATTGCACAGCTTCGTCGCTGTGCAGTTATACGGATGATGTTATGCGTCTCGACAAATTTATGTTTCCACGGTCCAGCGCAGACGAACGATACGACGTTGGAATTTTGCAGCAGTGCACGCTGTACAATTCGGCAAATTTGTATTTCTAATAGTACAACGTACTACGCAGTGAACATGGAATTTCGCTGTTTGAAATGAAGCTGTCAAATTGTACGAAAAATCACAATTTTGCATGATTGGTTCTTGTATTTCTAATTCCAGATTTTATGTTCTTTTTTTACATACTTGTAGAATTTTATTGTACTTGTAGAAGAATTTCAGAATGTATAATTGCATAAGAGAGTACGCACAATGTGAAAAAATACAAAAACTATCGAAAGTGTAGTAAAATTTAACGATATAGGTTATCGATTATGCTCTCAAAAATATATAATAGTTATATAATTTTTAAATTATTTTTTTTATTATTTTTATAATTTTTATTATTTTTTTTTAATTATTAAATATATATATTACGTACTCATGTATTGGAACTATTTCATCGAATCGCACATAGTCTCGTCGATGAAAAATCGCCCTGTTGCTCATCCGCACCAAGCAGATTGTCGCGACTTCATCTCGCGGCTTTTTTTTCTCTTACATTTCGGTCAATTATAGCCGACAGAAGCTAGAATTCCACGAAACTAATTGATTCTGCGCGCACGCTGGAATTCGTTAGCGCTTTATTAGAAAGGAGCCCCGATTTCGCTGGCGTAGAATCGGGCGATGAGGAGGCCGAAAGGTCTTGGGGGAAGAGAATTTTAACGTTTGACGCGATTCCGACGGGGAATGTACAATGAACGCGTAATGAAATTACGCGCTACCGAGAATCTTTGTCCGGGGAACAATATCAGCGCCGCTCTTTCATAAATCCAGCCGGATAAGCGTAATGAACGCATTTTTCTTCTCAATTGAGAAATTTCTCCCCAATCAATTTTTTTCTCCCCGTTTCTGTTCGCCGAGAGAGCGTGCTTTGGATTATCGCGTGGCGAAGAAGGTGTGCAATTTTGCACCTCGTTGAATAACCACGGGGCTTAACGAAGTTCTCTCTGTTTTCAGAATGATGAGGATGTTATCTTATGACTGGTGGTGAAACACGGTAACATCGATTCTGTGGAAATATGGCTTTGACCGTCGTACCCTCGGTCCGCGTTTTCAACGGAAACGGTGAGTTTTACCATATATTAACGCCATATATTAATATCCTCGCGTAATAATTACATTGCAAATATTTATACGAATTCGTGCCTGTATGGATATTTATTACTATTATACTTGAGATATTTCATACATTTTTTAAATGTATTTAAATATATTATTTAATATTTATATTTATATTTTTTATATTATTTCATATTTTTTGCAATTACGCGACTGTCTATTGCCACATTACTAATACAAGATAATCCAAATTACGTACGTAGTATTTCAACCTTAATCGTGCAACTACCAATTGCATTTTTAACGCAAACGGTGAGTCGTGTTAACACAACTTCATATTGATAATCTAGAGGCACTTTGAAAGATAACGTATCAATGTCGTAATTTATAACGATAAACGATAAAAAAAAAAAACAATTCGTTATTTTCATCGTATAGCATCGTTAAAAGATGAAATGTTTGTGACGTGATTGCGCGCATGCGGCGCTTCGAACTGAGAGGCTAATAAAATCTACGAGAGCTGAATGCCCTCTAAATTGAAATTTCATTGAATTTCATAAAAATTCGCAGTTTCGTTGCTCGGCCGAATTCGTGGTCAATTTAATCGTTTAAAAAATCGTTTTGCTCGAGAAACGCCGTCGAAAATGGACGATGTTGCGAAATGAAAAATGTTTCACACGGGAGACGGAAAATTCGAAAAACAAGTAAGCCTCCATGGAAAATAAAAATTTCAAAGTCCACCGTTTCTTCTCAAGAGGACCAATAATGTCTCTTTCGTTGTCACACGGTGTTGTTACACATTTTGCATTCATGATTTCCGAACGGATCGGCGGTCGTGTCCATTTTGACGTTCTAATAGGAGTTTATTAAGTCATTGCCACGCGATGGAATGAACGGACCGATATGACACGTAAATGGGATCCCCACGCTGTCCCGGCTAACGAACTTTGCCAGATTATTATTACCTCTGGATGGTCGCCAATGGTTACAACATATTTCGGTTTACGCCTCGCGTCGGTCATTACCCTCGAACAATCGGCCTCTCGAGATAAAACACAATCGAATTCGAAACATCCAAAGATAGATCTATCCCGAGTTGAATCCATCTCAGGGTGAAGTACAAGATCATTTTCTTTTCGAATACCTTCCGAAGGATTGAATTTGGTCTGATCTCTCTCGAGATAAAACAGAATCGTACCTCACCTCACCAAAGATAGTTGCTTTCTATTCGAAGATCGAAGAGGATTGATCTCGATCTAAATCACCAGTGCTCTGTGCATTGGAAATTTCGTTCGGATCGAATCCTCTTTGAAAGATCTTTCGATGAGAGACGTATGCTATAATCTGCTATAATTGAAGTACATATTGGCTTGCGGATTTAATTAGAATTGAGATACGTAATTGTGCTTTGAGTTGTGTCTAATTTGTGTTTTTGATACTATTTTAATCATTTAACGCGTATATATATATGATTAAAAAGAAAGCAACCTACATAATTCTAACTATGATATATAAAAAAATATATTTTATAAAACTATGATATATAAAAAAAAACTATATATTTTATAAAATACAAAACAGAATGAAAAAAATTCCAAAGCACGGAACATTGGATTGCTCGATCGTGTGTCACGGATCATGCACGTTAACTGATTAAGATAAATATTTCTCGTGTCACTTGCTTCAAGTGTCGTTGCTTCGATAAAGAACTTACGTTCAAATAACAAGTGGTATTTTTTTTATAAGAATCTAGATAATTGTATGCTTTTGTGTTTGTTCTCGGTACATTCTAGTGGGGACGCAGGCCTTCGTTTCCGGCTCGACAGGCTCGAAGTGCCTTTGCTGCCCTTACGGCTATCACATCGACCTGGACTTCGTGCGATACTGCGAGGCAGTCGCGGCAGGAAGTGCCGGCGATAGATCTAGCATCGAGAGACGTAAGAAAAGGGAGCGCCGCAGGCAATGTCAGTCGATGGAGGTTCTCCTCGGTCTGGTAATTGATCGCTTCAATTCCATAATTAAATCGCTCTGCGCCGAGATTTCGAAACGCGCGTTTCCACCGTCAATCATATTTAATATCATTCCCAACGTTGGACCGGGCCTCCGGGTTCCTGTGATAATCGAATCTTTCTCGATTCATTTTCACATTTTCTATTTCATTCGCGAGAATTGACGTGCCCCGCTGAAATTTCGTTCACTTTTTGTTCTTTCAGCAGGCTTCTATATAATTTGTCGCTTTCATTCTGTCCTTTTTTTTTTTATTAAAAAAAAAAATGTCTTTCTGCTTGGTGATCAACAGCTACGGGGGAAGATCGTCTCGCGAATACTTCGATATTTTTAATCTTAGGTGAGTCCAACGCTCGCCGGAATAGAGGCCGAATTGACGAAAATACCACGGGGACCGGCTACGACGAACGGCGTGACGAGCTCGCCGAGATCGGGCCACGACAAGCCAGGATACGCGCAAGTATCAACGGCCCTCGACCTCAGCGACGTGGTGGGCGACTTCGAGGCGACCCTGAGACGTTCCTCCAGATCGGCCAACACTTCCGACAAGCAGGAACGCACTGAGAACGGTCAGACGAAATTTATTATTTATTTCTATTCCGTCCTATTTGTCGAAAGTCTACCTATTTGCAATGTTCTTGTCCTCGTCAATTTGACCTGCTTACATAAAAACAGCTTGTGTTCGTGATAAAAAAAAAAATGTTTCAACTCTAATTTTAATCGTGAATTATTCAGATCGAATATTGCTACGCACAGAGGTTATGTGTTAATATATATATATATATATATATATATATATATATATATATATATATATATATAATATCTGGATTATTCGATCTAATCGTAATTTGAATTTCACATGAGAGAAGATGGTTCATTCTGATCTACCTTTATGAATATTAATGTCAGAAACAAAAGTATCTGGATAATAATCTGATGATTTCTATTCTCATTTCTCGTCAAAAATCACTCTCCAAGTTTTCGTCGATCGTCTCTCGGCACAGTGTTAATAGTAACAACTTGCTTAGCTGCTGTTTGAAAATTTTCCTTTTAAATCACGAGGCAAAGGATTAATTTGCCTTCGGCTCGCTTGCTTCTCACTCGGAATTGCGCAACGCAGATTACATTCCTCGAAATTATTTTCCACGCCGTAACACGGCCATCTTTCTCTGTTGAACGATACGAGAAAAAAAGAAGAAGAAGAAAAAAAAAGAGGAACGATGCAATCGATCACGGGCAATTCTATTGCTTCCAACGGTGAAAGAACAGGGGTGGAGAGAGAAAAAAGGAGGGAAACGAAGGAATGAGATCCGATAATTTCACGCATATTTGATTTCCTCGCGCTGAATCCGTTCGGCCATCTTTGGATTCTCTATGGCCCAATGACCTGCTGCACAATAATAATACCGTGCAAAGAGAAATGCTTCCTTCACTTTTGAGTCACTGAAAACGGCTGGCCAGTCTGTTTTTTAAACAAATGCACGGAACTCTCCCCGTTCACCAGCCCGAAATTCGCACGTGAAAGTACGTATTAAAGAGAGAAAAGAAAAAAAAAAAAAACAACGAAAGAAGTGAAAGAAAGAAAACGAAACTCGAAAACTGTTACGCGCACAGTTGCTGCTGGTGGGCGATTTTCTACAAAATGGAACGTACTCGCGATCGAACGTGTGACGGGTTGGAACTATATAACGCAACGACGCATCGCGTAATTACGAGCCAGCGTGGAATTCGTGCGAGCAATATGAAAATTTCTCCTTGTATAATTCCTCGTACGTTGCATGCATGTATATACACTATCGCTAAAAAAAAAAGTATCCGGACGTTTGATTATTTTTAACAACGTGTAATTTTCATTCCGGAATCTCTCTCTCTCTCTCTCTCTCTCTCTTTCACTCGCGAGTAAAAATTACGTGTTGATGAATGACGATTAACTGCGGATGCTTTTCATTTGCATTTATGTAAAAATGCACGGAATGCATGTAATATGGAACGTGTTAGCAGCCGTTATAATGATACGTGATATGCAAATGAATTTTCTGCCTATGCTTGAATTTTCTCCGTTGTCTAACACTTACTTTCGTGAAAATAATCCTACCTGCGATCTAACGATTCTATGCTGTTATTTCGTTGTTACGACACGTTGTTCGGACACATATTGTTAGCATGTTTCATCGTCATTTTCTGATATTTCGATAACCTTCGAGCGAAGGATGGAGCTTACAGGAAGAAAAGCCCATTCGATCATTCGTTTAACGGATCCAATCGAACAGACGAATAAAATTTTCCCCATCTCTCAGTTACGATCGACTTCACGGTGTGAACGTCACCGATAGAAAATGGAATAATTGCCTTCACCAATTGGATATCTCTCCAGGCGAATGGTTCACCTCCTAATGCCTCCGCGATTTGAGCTACTTTTTCTTTATACACGGTGGCTCGAAAAGAAAAAATCAGTCCTACAATCTGTACCATATTTTCTATGATTATTGAAAAAACTCATCTCTGTTTAATTTAAATTTAGCTAACGTCGAGGGAAAAAAAGAAGATACTTTAAAGTTTATCAAAAGCTAAATTAATATATTAATTAATAATAATTAATAGTGTATTTAGAAAATCAAGATAAAAATATTTCACTGCTGTCTTTTCTGTAGAATTCTAGAAACACGGTTTATGTTGACTGGTGATTAGATTTATGGGAAATTTAAATGCACAAAGTGCACACGAAAGTAATACAATGCACGAAAATGTAATATAAAATATTCAATATCTGAAATGTTTAACATGTAAAAACAAATCTCTTTCTAGATTCCTCTTTTCCAAGCTATTTTCACAAAAATATGAAATCTGCATAAAAACCAGTCTATTTGTAAACTGCTAACTATTACATTAATTTATTCAAGTGATTCAAAAGTCAAACACAATTTACACAGTGAAGTAGAAAAAAAATCTCCTAGTCTTTCATTCGAGCACACCTTGTACGTTAAAACTCATTAAATATAAAGGACCGCCATCAAGGATAACTTCTTCGCTTCAACGTCGCACGATTTTCACTTTCGTTGAGGCAAAACGATTNAGGCCAGTTCCCATTTCCTTATCTCCGAAACTAAATTTTGAAATAATGATGTGAATATGGAGCAACAATAGAACCGAAGATAATAATTCTAGGAATTTTTTTTTAATGCTAGAATAATCGGTAGTAATACTAGTTGGTCGATGGGAAATTACAAATAATTAAATACATAAATCATACATAATGCATAATTATATACACAATTATATACATATAATACATAATTATATACATAATATATACATAATTATATACATAATACATAATTATATACATAATTAAATACACAAATATATTAAATCTCGTGAAGAAACTATGCTATTAAAATTTCAACCTGCGTACGATTTCAATGTCGAACCTGCTTCTTTATTGCCGTGAATTTTTCAATTTATGAAAAGAAGAAAAAAGAGGGTGAACGAAGAAATATCGACTTGAATGCTTCTTTTAACTTAACTTTCACAAGTGACGACTTTTCTTTCTTTTATTTTTTTTTTGTTTTTTTAAAAGAGCGCGTACTTGTTTCTAATCCACATGTGCAACGTACATGCGAGAAATCGGCGCAGTTCCGTCCATATAAAGCGCAACGTAACGATTACGCGCCATTATTTACATGGTTGAATCGTTCGTGTATCCTTCGCGTTGTCGCGTGTTGGCCCTTTTAAGGATGTTCAACTATGCCCCAAACGTGCTCGATTTCCCGACGAAATATCTCACAAACATGAAACGTTTTCGATCTCCAAAACTTCCTGGTCGTCGAATGCCCAATTACACTCAAACTGCGAGGAATCGAATTTTCTTTAAAAAAAAAAAAAAACATCGAAGGCTAGATTTCAGATTTTTTTCCAATCTCGATTGTCGCCACTGATCTACGTTCAATTCGAATTAATAACTGAGCTTGCTTCCGTTTGAGATTCGTCACATTCGTAAAAATATAACAACTTGTTCGAACTTTTGTTTTCCTTTTAACAGAGTGGCGTGAGAGGAATCAGAATTCAGTAAGCAAGAATCTTTTTTAATCGCGAGCTATTAGAAAGGCGGAGATTTAAAATCTATGAATTGTACAACGCGCAACAGGATCGATCGATAACCGTGGAAGTTTCTTTCGTTCGGCGCGTTGCGAGTGCACCTTTAAGCGGGGAATTTATTCGCAACCGTTTTCACACAGGCATTTATGCGGACAGTAAGTTGACGTTGATTTGAGAACGTTCTTAACGTCGTTTGAAAAACGATTTCAAGATCGGCGAGCTAGTTCGTCTCGTTACAAAGAGCCGGGAGAATACTAATAATACGTTTCATATAAAAGGAAACGAAAATCAAAGGGGTAAACATTCCTGTCTCCTACATTCCCTTGATAAACGGTAAATCGATCCCGTCTTAAGCCGTGCACTTTGTGTATATTAAGTGGGTTATCTGAACAACCTCGCTGGCCTCGATACTCCTCAATTCCGTATCCTCGAAAATGCCGACCGAGGTAATTTCAGATTCCTTCAGAGCGTTCGGAAGTGGATGTTAAACCTTTGGATCGGTCCACTGTCCTCCATTTTTCTAAAGCAAGTCCAGTTCAACTTGAGTTTCAGATAATTCGATATTAATATAAGTATGAATCAAAGCTTCATCGAGCTCCAAGAATTACAGTATCAAACCATCCTTTCCACCCACTCTGTCAATTCACTTACCAGAGCGAGCTTGCATGAAATATGCATACGTCGATATAGCTGGCCGATTTCACGACCTGGTTATATACCTTGAGCCGGTTACAACGACGAAGGAAAAAAAGAAGAAGAAAAAAGAAAAGAAAAGAAAAGAAAAGAAAACGGCACACGATAGGCGTACGTTGGTTCTGCGAGCGCGCGTGCGGTGAACAACCCTCTGGCATTAGGCTGAGACACGCGTGCGACACGATATCGTCGAACGCGTTCGAAATGCCGCGTCCACTCGTCTGGCGTGTTTCTTTTGTTGTCCAGGTCCCCGTTTTTCATGCAGCCACGCGGCCCGTTATGCAACAATCAATTAAGAGAAAAATTGAACGACAGCGCAGATAAACGCTTAAACTGCGTAACGATCGCGAGTATTGTTTATCAAATTAGCCTGTGCGTTAACGTGTAATTCCATATTTTAACCTCTTCTATATCTAACTGGGTAAGACGAAATATTTCGTCGAATACCAGAATATTTCGTTTATTCGTCGTGGAAATTTTCAATGTTGTAATGTGCGATAATATTTTATTGGAGTCTAAATGGAATTTATATATTTGCTAAATATGTCGAATAAAGTATTTTGTCAACAACGATGGTCTTTTCTTTTCGTTGCTTTAGGCGTGATAATATATACGAAGGGAAAAAAAATCGTGAAACAAGTTATTTTTATATGAAACAAAGTTAATTAACAGGTTGAAAATAGGAGCGTTAATTGAAATTTCTTGGTGTAATAAATTTCATGGCAGAATTAAACGTGTCCCACCTTTTTTGATACGTAAATAGGCACGGTGGGATATTTTTTTACACGACCTTGAAAAATTATTATTATTGTTAGTTAAAACAAACCAACTTTTGTAAAAATAAAATTTCTGTGCAACGTAGCTTTTTTTTTTCTTTTTATTTTCTAAAACTCCGTGCCACAAAGAGTTAAACGAATGAGTATGTTTGTATGTGAAGTATTTTAATACGGATTCGTAATTATAGCAATTAGATAATATACTTTAAATAACCTGTAGTTCTAATGACACGAGCTCGATGATCCAATCCTCAAATGATCTCAAGCAATCGATGACACGATTTCGATAAAAGCATTTGTGTATAGAAGAATCTTACTTTCATATTAGAACATGATAAAAGTAATATTAATATAAAATCTAATAAAGTCATGAAGAAGAAAAAGAATTCTCATAGCCGTCAAAAAAATTTTTTTTCCCATCGCAATATTTCTACGTTTCCAACAAAACAGATATGTCATAACTCATTCGTGCACGTAGTGTGTGACGCATCCTGCGTAACTATAGTAATTAAACATCGTGCTAAAGGTATCGTTATATCAGACCTGTNAAAAATTTTTTTTTGCTTTTTTAAAAAAAAAAAAAAAAAAATCTCCCATTTGACCAGAACCGATTTTGTAATACACGCGTGTTAAAATATTTACCTTCGACGAATCAGGCACGATTCCAACAAGACGTGATATGGTCATTTTGTTACACAAAAGATCTTTGTGGAATCATTTCAATAATTACACCGACAAGAGGTGTTCAAAATAATTTCAATCTTTAATCGAGAAGGACACCGTGTATTCTCGTCAAAGCGAGAACGTTTCATTCGTTAAGTCACTTTATTTTATTCCGTTTCCATTAAGCGACAATTTATCGAGCTGCCACGTGTAGTACTTCCTCTCAACAACGTATGAAATATTTCTGTTTCCCGTTTTTAATAAAGAATAAAGCGCACAGTCGAACCTCCGTTTGACTTTATTACGGAGAATTGTGTTTCATCGCGAAATTTCTACGACATTTCTAATATCATAATCGTCCACCTCGGTCTCTCGGTTTCAAATTAAATTCACGATGAAATTTCACAAAGCTTAATTACACGTCGCTTGTTTTTCAGTGCGTTCACATTCTTATACGGGATTATCTCGCAGTTACGAGGTATATGAATCTGTCCTTTCTCTAAATTGAAACTGAGATCTTCGCCTGTTTCATTAACTTTGAAAGGAATTGAACGTGGACGATTTTATCAAAAGATTTCTGAAGAATTGAGGAATCTTCAAGCTCGATTGTTTAGAATTATATATTAGATTAAAAATAAAAATATATTAGATATTAGATATATTATATGTTAGATTAAAATTGAGATCTTCGCCTGTTTCATTAACTTTGAAAGGAATTGAACGTGGACGATTTTATCAAGAGGTTTCTGAAGAATTGAGGAATCTTCAAGCTCGATTGTTTAGAAAATATATATTAGATTAAAAATAAGAAGGAGCAGAAAATAAAAATATATTATATATTAAATTAAAATTGAGATCTTCGCCTGTTTCATTAACATTGAAAGGAATTGAACGTGGACGATTTTATCAAAAGATTTCTGAAGAATTGAGGAATCTTCAAGCTCGATTGTTTAGAATTATATGTTAGATTAAAAATAAGAAGGAGCAGAAAATAAAAATATATTAGATATTAGATATATTATATGTTAGATTAAAATTGAGATCTTCGCCTGTTTCATTAACTTTGAAAAGAATTGAACGTGGACGATTTTATCAAGAGATTTCTAAAGAATTGAGGAATCTTCAAGCTCGATTGTTTAGAATTATATGTTAGATTAAAAATAAGAAGGAGCAGAAAATAAAAATATATTATATATTAGATTAAAATTGAGATCTTCGCCTGTTTCATTAACATTGAAAGGAATTGAACGTGGACGATTTTATCAAGAGATTTCTAAAGAATTGAGGAATCTTCAAGCTCGATTGTTTAGAATTATATGTTAGATTAAAAATAAGAAGGAGCAGAAAATAACTAAAAATAACTTCCTTTAGATGGGACGAACACGGCGACGCCAGTGCAAAACAACGCGCCGACGGAGCACACAGGGGGTGATTTCGATAACGCGAGCGTCGGAAGTGGAAACTCGAATCTCAGTACAGGCGCGTTACAGGTAGGAGCAACAAGTAAATAAAATCGAAACGCCCAGTTGATAATGAAAATACTTGCATTACTCTGAACATTACGGGATTTTTTGTATTTAATATTTGTAGAATATCCGAGAGCAAATGGCGGCGTCGTTAGAACGAATGAGGGAGCTGGAGGAACAGGTCAAGGCAATTCCCATGTTACAGGTAAACACTATGATTTCGACCGCGTCCCGTGAATCGCGTATTTAATTCGACTTTAACGAACGCACGTGATTGTGTTTAAATTGTAAATAAACGACCTGCCGCGTTCAAATTCGAAATGGACGCTGCGACCATAATTTTAAGAAATTCACATTACGTTGTATAGTGAGTTGTATGAGTCACGGGTTTAACTTCTTTCTTTTCGGTTGCGATACTTCCGTTAAGGAAGCATAATTACATCGAGCAAAGTACATACACCGAGTTATTGCACTGGCACGTTTCGAGCCTTTCGTGTTCATCGTTGACACAGAACGGAAGCAGAGTTTTCATTTAGCAGGTAGCTAGCTGAAATTGTCGTTGTACGCTCGCGTCAAAAGATAAATTCTTCAACCTAATTTCAATGGCAAAGTTAGTGAGTATCAAACATGTCCAATTAACTTGCTTTCATCGTGCCGTCAAACGATCTCTCACCCCTTGTCGTGGAAATAATTTAAAATTTACAAGACAAAACGTTCGGTGTTTTCCCTTCACAAATTTCATGCGATGAGCCGTGCGAATTTTTTTAAATTTTCGAAAATCCATGAAATTCTAAATTGGAAAAAAAAAATAATAAAGCTTCTCTCTGCCTCACGCAGGTGCAAGTGTCGGTGCTGAAAGAGGAGAAGCGAAATCTGCTGCGACGAGTGGACGAGCTGAACAGAACGAGGCAATGCAACGAGAGCGTATTGCACAGGCACCGGAGCCAGTCGTTCTCGGAACAACGTGGCTCTCAGCGAAATCTGAGGAACAACGCGGCAGCCACTCCGACCAGAGACATGGGAACGATGTGCGGCGCGATGACACGGGACGTCGGTGTTTCGCACCAGCAGGTATGAATCGCCGTCGACTTCCGTTTTCACGCCGATTTATCGGCGCCGCGATCTCCTTTTGTTCGCTCGCTACGCTTTGAGAAACCGTAACGCCGTTGAGAACGAACATCGCGCTGACGCCGAAACGAACATCAACGGACCGAGACGAAACATTTGCATATATATATAGTACATACACACTCCGTATATGCTTTTAATTGCACCGGCGCAATAATAAAATGATGATTAGGCGAATGATGATTGCGGTTTTTATCGGGTCCGGTGTGAAAGTCCGGACTTTTTTTTTTTTTTTTTTTTGGGGG
>NIPQ01090703.1:0-69825 GCA_002806875.1 Lepidotrigona ventralis hoosana
GGCGGATTCGAAAAATCCTCTAACTCGCCTGTTTAACTATTCGCTACTTTAACTATTTCATCGAGTCGACGGACAGAACAGTAACAGATATATGGCAACCATGTGAGACGTTTTGGTTTGGCAACTATGCTTTCGTCAGAAAATCTTTGAATTTCTGAATTTCGAATTTCTTTTGTAATTATGCGATACCAATTGGATGAAAGTATAGACTGACTACTCCTTTACCGATTTCGGTGATTTTGTAATGTATTGAAGATATTTTTTTCTGTAACGCATATACTGAACTTTATTCGTTAAAGGAAAGGATCGTTCAGGATATCAATTTCTAAATGATATTTAGGAATCGGCAAAATCAGTGAAAGAGTTAATCAAATTCACCGACAATCAGAATAGAAGAAAATACGAATGAGAAATGTTTCAAACTCATAAAATGTTAATACTAACATATATATCATTAAGTCACTCATATTTTATATCATTTCTATTAACAATTTATAACAATAAATGATTTCGGTCGTTGAAAATGTAATTTAGTGAATTCGTACTATAAAAAAGAAAATATACACATGGTATTCTTTAAGAAAATAAATTTGATTTCGAAATTTCGAAACGGATGAATTGTTGGATGACCAACCGGCTTGACAATAGTGCTAACACTGAGTTAGTAATAGTTTCTTTTACTATGGCCTGTAAATAATTAGTCAGAAAGGCAAAATCCAGTACTTGGTCATCTATGCTCCTTTCCTCTTCTCTTCTTCCTGATAAACCGGAATATAAAAAGGCATGCCGAGAAGAAACAAAAGCTCACTTTTTCACCAAGTTGACAGAAGATTTTTGTACATGATCTTTTACCGCGGTTGCAACGTAGAATAAAACTCTGAAAAATTGTAAATGTTTTTCCATTACGCGGAATCTAACAATAGTCCTTTTAAATAGTTAAAATTAAATAGTTTAATTAGTCAAATCCCAGTACAAACTAAAGATATTGTTCAGTTTCCCTCTTCTGAGATGTTTGCTGAATTCGAGAATTTAACTGCTTGGAAGATAATTTTACAATACTTAACGTATAAAAGACAACGAAAGGCAGAAAATGAGATAAGAAAAATTAGATAAGAATTACATGGTGACAATATTTCCGATTGGCTGCTATTGGCCAGAGATGGTTTATACGTATATATGGATATACTGTGCTTTGAGAGTTGCGTGTGCTTTTGTTTACTCTAGACGTTCGAATTAGGCCCGATGCAGTGACGGAGGACCTGAAGGCGGTGGTGCTTTGAAAGAACAGAAAAAAAAGAGAATATATCTCTTTTCTTTCAAAAGAATCACCGCTGCGATTTGCTATAAATCGGTTGTCTATTGTCATCGGGCCTAACGTTAGCTGCTAATTGCTTGTTTTTATTTTATATAATAGATTTTGTAAAAAATTGTAGGACCTACTTTCCAAACAAAGAATCCTCGAAGCCAAGATTTTATATCTTTAGAGTTTCACATCTCATGGTCTTCAAATTTTATTTTGATCGGTGGCCATTTAAAATTAAATAAAACACTGTAGTCAATCCAACCAGTTGCCAATAAAAATAATTTTAGTAACATAATTAGTTAAAAATTATTTTTAAAAGTAATGATATAGTATAAATAATTATATACATGAAATGTATATTAATATTAAAACACGGATAGAGCTTTTTGTGATATATGATGCATAATATAAAACGTTTTAGATACTAATTTCTTGTATCAGAATCTAGTAACATAGACAAGGTATATGTATTTCTACCTCGTCTGTGCTGAAGATATATATATATTGACAACACTGTAAAGGATATCATTTTCTTGAACCAACTTGTATCATTTTGTTTGACGTAGTTCTCTAATTCACTGTTGTTTAAGCGTAGGACGCTAAAAAACCAGTGATTTTTTTTCCTGGTCGGTATTTCAGAACTTGGGACACAAAACTCCATTTGATGTCCAGTCTATGCAAGTTAGTCAATGGTACCACTCAATTCAATAAATAATTCTCGAAACAGACTGGCAACACTGTATATTTTTTTAATTTTAATTTTCGGCACTAGTAGTGCTGCGATTGCAAAATCGGTACAGGATGTGAGACGAAAATGGTACGGTTATGCGGACCGCATAATTACATTACCATGGCCGCAAAAATACATGGTGATACAATACCTATTCATATATCTCGTCTGTGTAAAGACTAAAAAAACTAGTGATTTTTTTTCTTGGTCGGTACCTAAAGCACAGTAGATAATATCTCGTCTGTGTAAAGACTAAAAAAACTAGTGATTTTTTTTCTTGGTCGGTACCTAAAGCACAGTAGATGAGACACTAAGCACAAAACCCCATTTGATGTCTATGCTAATTAGTCAATGGTAAGATCATTGTAAGAATTAAAATCTCGGTTCAGTTGGTGAGCCGAGACTCTGAGCGAAATTCTAAGAGAGACTCAATGAAAGCAAACTTACAATTTAGACAGAATGGAGACAGAATGAGAATTTTGGGAAAAATTTATAAATATTTATAAATTGCACGAATGTTCGTGGAATAATAAAAAGATCAGATTGTCGATTTGATATAGGAAAAAAATCGCATTTGATTTGAGACGTTTAAACAGACATCAATTAATTATGGCAGAAAAATTATATGTGAATACGATTTATTATGGAATACTTGGAAAATTAAGTGAAAATTTAACAGTAGTATTAAACAATAGTGATCAAAATATTTCTACACGTTACATCTCATATAATGCACTGCTTTAATATAATTTAATTATTTAATTCAACACTGCAATATTCATTAAACTCAAATAGAGACATCCATATATTTTTCATTATTTGTTTATATATTTATA
This sequence comes from Lepidotrigona ventralis hoosana, assembly GCA_002806875.1. Taxonomy (NCBI): domain Eukaryota; kingdom Metazoa; phylum Arthropoda; class Insecta; order Hymenoptera; family Apidae; genus Lepidotrigona; species Lepidotrigona ventralis. The sequence goes on from NIPQ01090703.1 coordinate 2,870, forward strand.
TATATGTATATTTTTATGTTTGTAATGTTATGTAATGTTTTGTTTGTATAAAAATATTTAAAATAAAAATTTAATTTTACTTTAATTTAATTTAATTTTACTCCTTTTAATTCTTATTCTTAAATAATAATCTTTATATGAATAAGAATCTTTAATTCTTAAATAATAACACACATCAGGAATCATTTTGCTCAATAATTGAGGTGAAATTTTAAATCTTCATAACTCTTTCCTATTGCTAAAAACAAGACTCCCACAAACGTTGGAACATATGACGATGCATGCATCAACTTACTGGATTAAATTATTAAATTATATTGAGGCAGTGCATTATATGAGATGTAATGTGCAGAAATATTTTGATCACTATTGTTTAATACTACTGTTAAATTTTCATTTAATTTTCCAAGTATTTCATAATAAATCTTATTCTTCACCTCAATTAATTTCTCTGCAATAATTAATTGAGGTCCGTTTGAACATCTCAAATTAAATGCAATTTTCTTATAATACTAAATCGATCATCTGATTTTCTTTCTGTTATATTATTCCACGAACACTCGTGCAATTTATAAATATTTATAAACTTCTCCCAAAATTCTTATTCTGCCTCCAGTCACGTCATATGTTCTAATTTCACCGATTATACATGTAGTAGTTAGTTTATTATACGCATAGTGACTGGATTAAATGAGAACGAGGCTTGTGTAGCGCCTCGAAAAAAAGAAAGAGGAAATGGCTCATCGAGAGACGAACTCTCGTAGCATACGGAGGGGACAGGTTTCACATGGGCAATTCTATGTATATTAACCTTAAATCGAAAAAATCATAAAATTTTATTTCTTGTACGATTCTTAGACGAGAGATCTGATTCTAATATGATAGATCTAACTAGAAAACCTATTTCATTCCACTTAGCTTTAAATTAAACGTTCTTAATGAAAAAAATTTTTTTTGAAAATGAGTAAAAGTGAAAACTTTATAAAAAAAGGTACCACTATTTTAACCGCCAAACCATTTGCTTATACTCTTTATTCAAAATATAGAAATCAACGATGTGATTATTGTTTTAAAAGGTATTTAATATTTTTAATATTTTTAGAAAAACTATTTAATTTACATAATATATTTTATTTCTAATATGAATTAATAGCCTGTTTTCATATATTTACAATATTACAGTGGAAATCTATTTAAATGTTCTGTATGTCAGTATGTTTATTATTGTAATCGATCTTGTCAACGACTATCTTGGCCCATACATAGCAAAGAATGTGCAAGTTTAAAGAAATGTTCACCAAGGGTAGTACCAAATGTTGCAAGACTTATGGCACGTATAATTATAAAACTAAATCAAGGTGGAAATGAAGAAATAGGATATTATAATGAAACAAATTATAGAAAATTTAAGGACTTAATGTCTCGTAAGCTTTTATATTATATAAAAAGAACAAACTATTATTTGCTTTTATTCAGTTGATATTTAAAATATTATCTTGTTAGATTGTTCTGAGATAAAAAGAGATAAGAAAAAAATGGAACATTTTATATGCTTATGTGGTATTTTATATGAATTCCTGGGCGATATGCCTGTACCAAATACCACTGAATTAATGAGTATTTATGGCAGAATTTGTATTAACTCTTTTAATATATCTAATTTCGATACAAATATTGGTGTTGGTATTTATTTGGCACCTTCTATTTTGGATCATAGTTGCAAACCTAATGCTGTAGCAATCTTTGAGGGAATTACCATAATAGTTAAAACGATAGAAGATCTGCCTTCTTTAGATTTATCTCAGGTAAGTTTTGCAACTTTATTTCTTTTTATAACATTATAATCAAATTTTTCTTAACAATATAATGTAAATATAAATATCTGTAAATATAATGCAAATATAAATATTTAAACACATACAGATAAAAATAACATACATTGACGTAATTAAGACAACAAAAGATAGACGCACAGAACTACAAAGTTCATATTATTTTTGGTGTAACTGTGAAAAATGTGAAGGTCCAGAACCGATGGCAGAAGCAGCAGCATGTCCAAATAAATTTTGTACATATCCTTGTTCTTCTGATGCTAATGTGTGTGAAAATTGTAATACAAAATTTCCAAAAAATTTTAAAAAGACTTTTGATGAAATATCTGAATTTACTGCATATCACTTAGAAAACATGAAGAATATTGCCTGTATCCTTTTTGTATAATAATGTATAATAACAGTTGGCTCATTTAATAGAAGGTATATAATTTCCTTATAAGAAGAAATAGATCTGGATGTAAGCAAAATGTGTCTCTCAAAACAGGAAAGCGTTTTACATCCTCTCAATATACAGTATGTACAAACTTTACAAACTGCTTTTGACTCCTCTATAAACTTACAACATTGGGAGGAAGCTGAGTCTTATGCTAAAAAACTTATTAATGGCTACTTGTAAGATGAATATTCTTTGAGTGTTATTATAATAAAACGTAATAAATTGTAAAACGTAATAAATTGCTTTCATATTTCAGAACGTATTATGGAGAAATTCATCCATCAACTGGATTACTTTACTTAGCAATAGGAAAAATTCAGGTATATTCAGGAAAGAAACTAAAACAAGCTATTGAAGCGTTAAAAAAAGCTAGCTCAATATTAACAATAACACATGGAGAACAACATAGTGTAATAATAGAAGATTTGAAACCACTTCTTTATCAAGCTACTGTAGTAGACTTCAATGAATCATAATATTTTTGTATATCGATCATCTATTGTATATAATTTACTAATATAATAATACTTATATAATTGTATATAATATACTAATAGTGTACATATTATTTATAATAAATAATTTTAAGAAGATTAATTAATATTTAATCCTGATAAAAAAAAAATCATACTCGTATGTCAGATATGATAAAGTTTTAAAAAGTGCCGCTTTCATTAATACCAACCTTACTATATTATTATAAATATTTATATAATATAGCAAAATACACAACATGTGCTAATAATTTTTAAATATTTATTTTTATATCACTTTAAACCTATAATATTAAAAATGTTACAAATATAATGAAATAGTTGCCAACATCACAACAAAAAAATAAGTACAGCTGGTAAGTGACAGCTGCCTAAGTTTTATTAGATGTGTTAAGTATTACGAATAAATTTTTATTTTTTACCACGACATATGGAAAATTTGATATAACATGTAGTAAGCAGTTATTGTTACTTCACAATTTTATTATATATAATAACATTTAGAATAATATATTTATTCCTCTATAATAACTATAATACATACAATATTTCATGATGTAGTAAACATTAGTTAATTATTAATCATGTAAATTCACTATTTATATAATATTTTCGAGTTTGTGAATCTTAAATATTTAATTAAAGAACATTTCTATATACTTTATCAATATCAAAATATTATTTCCATGAATAATTTTATGTAAGTTAATATTAATATTAACATAAAAATTTAATTATTTTAATAATATATAAATAATTCAAGTTTGTGTTTATTTAAAATACATTATATTTTCTGTTAAGTTAATATAAAAGTTTATAATTTCTTTTTATCCATTTTGTTTAGATATCTATTGTAAAAATAAGGAAAAATCTTAAATTATTATTAATCTAGTTAAGAAGAAATATACAATGTTCTCTGCATTTAAAAGATTAGCTGGAAAGTCAGATGGAGTTAACAATGTGTCGCCTAGACCAGCTCATCAATCTATGCCAACAACTTTACAGAGAAAATTTGCTAAAGGTGTACAATATAATAGTAAGTATAATTGATTCCTAAAGAAGAGTAAAATTCTTTAAATGAAAAGAATTTTATTTGTAGTGAAAATTATTATAAAGGGTGACAGAAATGTGGGAAAAACTTGTCTATTTCATAGACTTCAAGGCCAAAAATTTATAGAAGAATATATACCAACAGAAGAAATACAAGTAACAAGTATTCAGTGGAATTATAAAGCTACTGACGATATCGTTAAAGTTGAAGTTTGGGATGTTGTAGATAAAGGTCGACGTAGAAAAAAATTAGAAGGTTTAAAAATGGATAATTCACAACCTGAAAATATAATCGAGGAGCCTGCTTTAGATGCAGAATTTCTTGATGTATATAAAGGGACCAATGGTGTTATTATTATTATGGATATTACAAAATCTTGGACATTTGATTATGTACAAAGAGAACTTCCAAAAATTCCTAACCATATTCCAGTAATTGTTTTAGGAAATCATTGTGATATGTCGCATCACAGAACTGTTACATCAGATCATGTAACATACTTTATTGATTTATTTCATGAAAGAACAGCGCAAGTAAATTTATTGATCTTATTACTTATAAATAATTCGAGCAAGCATATTCATTACATTCTATTTTATTTTATTTTTCTAGGTAAGATACGCAGAATCCTCCATGAGAAATGGTTTTGGATTAAAACTTTTGCACAAATTCTTCAATCTTCCTTTTCTTCAGCTACAGAAAGAAACATTATTAAAACAACTTGAAACTAACGAGGAGGAGACACGTTTGACAATACAAGAACTTGATCTCTTTCAAGATAGTGATGATGCCAATTATAACAAATTCTTAGATAATCTTGTTAACAGAAGAAGAGCACTTGCTGATTCTGTTTCTGCTAGTATTCTAGTCCCTAATGTTACATCTTCTTTAAGCAATCATAATATACTATCTTCTTGTGGCAATATGAATGTAAATGCTGAAGTTAAAAGATCATTTTCCATGCCTGGTCCTATAGGAGGTGGAACTCCTATTCCAGTAAAAAATATAGATTTAATAGTATCGAAGAAAGAAAATTTTATAAATACTTCCGAAAATCAAGCAATTTCTGTTAAAAACTCACAAATTACATCAACATTGTGTAGTACACAAAACATTTCAAAAATAGATTCTAAAATAATTGAATTTTTAAATGAAAATTCTGACAGACGAGATTTAACTAGCAAACCACAATCGCTTATGTCAAAGATATTTGGTAATAAAAAGGAAGACGAAATAGAAAAAGCAACACATATTAATAACCCAAATACAAATGTACCGTTAACTAGTGTTGAAGATTTTGTACCAGATGATGGATTGTTAGATCGATCATTTTTAGAAGATAGTCAAGTTTCACCACAAAAAGTACAACATGAAGAGCTAGATTCCGAAAGGTAGATCGAAATTATACAAATAAAAACAAAACGAATTCATAATTTTTTAAAATTGTTTTCAATTTGTATATTTTGTATTAAGTATTTCTTCAATTTTTGACAGTGATACTGAAACTGCAAATCCCTTAGTTGCTGAATATGAAGATGATTTATCATCAACTGATGAAGCTACACCTCCTATTCAACCTAAATTAGCAGAAAATCCACTAAGCAAACAAAAACATAAACGCGAAACTTTATCACATACAGAAATAAATGTGGGCAAATTGCGGCAAATTACGAAATGTGATTCTATTTCATCTATAGACCAAGAATTACAAATATCAAACAATTATGACATAAATGAACAACAGGAGATTAACTCAGACGCACTTGATAGCTGGCTTCGACGTGATTCTAAGTGGAGACAAAGTCCTGAAGGTGGTGAAGATGTAAGCAGTAATAGTACCAGAAAAGATAGATTGGAATTAAGTGATAAAAGTGTAGACGTTAGTGTAACAAGTTCTAATGTGCATTTAGAATTACTTGACAATACTAGCGTACGTCATATGAGTTCTGATGGTGGAAGCCCTGTGTTAAAAGAAAAAAAAAGGCATAAAGAAAAGGTACATATCAAGTGTAAAATACTGTTGATAATATTTCACTTTCTTCCTGTTAATATTAATTTTAAATTAATACTTTTAGACGGAAGATAAAGAAAAAAAGAAGAAAAAAAAATCGAAGGATAAAGAAAAAGATAAAGAGAAAATAGATAAAACAGAAAAAAAGAAAAAACGATCGTTACATCGTCCAAGAGATGAAACCAGGGAACGCGATGAACTTGAAGAATTTCTCAATGGTTCTGTAACTAGAATTGGTGTTGATGTTGCTTATGAAGCAATATAGTGTCTTTTTCATATAACATTTAAGTTTATTTTTAATTAGTAATACTGTCTTCTAGTAACATTGCATAAAAAACATTGAATTATCAATTTTATATTAATATTTGCAAATGTATCTTTTATAATTTTAATTCCATAGATTAATATTTTGTGAATGTGTAATATAATCACAAGTGTATTTTTGTAAATTTAAATGCAACATATTGAAATTATTTATACATATTAAATATTTATCAACGATATATTTCTCTCTAAAGTTATATTGGAGAATTATTTGAATATTCTTAATTCTTTTCTAAAATAAAAAAGTTAATATTGTCATTTTTTAATGTATCATAGTACAATGTGTCATCAATACATGTTAATAAATGTACATAAATAAACAAGAAATTACCGTATAAAACTATAATTTCAAATTTGCCACTAAACACAAGCGCCATCTTTGAAACTTCAAACATGTTAAAACTCGTGCAATCGAACATTTATAATCGAACATGTGTGAATTTGCCGGAGACTATGATATGATGCTAAGGTCATGCTGACAGCTCTATTTTATATTACATTATATACATAATTAAATAATATTGAGTACAAATCACTGAAATAAAAAATTCAGAAAAATGTCATTTTATTTACGTCCTATTTCAAATAAATTTACATCTTTTGTTAATCTACGAAAACAAGTAACTGACATCAACTATCAATTATCAAAAAATGGTAAATGTTCTTTATTTGTGGATGAAGTAAGTACTAACTGTTTTATAATAATTATTAGTTATTTGTATATGATAGTTTTAATTGTGTCTTAAACTGTTCGTTTCAAGAATTCCTATTATTCTATAAAACAAACTAACCTTTGTATACTTATGTAATAATCATTTTATTAGAATAGTTTATTGATATTTTTATAATTCTCATAAAAAGTTTATTAACAGTTAAAGTTTTATTAATACTTCTCATTTTTTTTTCTACTTTAAAATCCTGCTTCATAGAAATGATAAATAACTAATTGATAGATTATTATGTAGAATTTTTCATATATATCAATAAAGTATGAAAAGTATATTTATCTTTATTGTTGTTAAAAATTGCAATAAATTATAAATGACAGGAGCTATCGAGTTTTTGATCATTTGTTTATCCGTGTATAGTTACTTACAAACTTGAATGTACATCTATATTGATAATGATTAATTAGACAAATAAAGAAAAATAGATACATTTAAACAACAAACTAGAAACAATATATATTTCAATTATATAATTTAACAAGTAATTCATGAAAAAACTTTTGAATGAAATGAACTTACTATTCATCTACACTTAACAAACAACATAAACATAGCTTTATTTAATTGTAAATGAAATATTTAATTAGTATTATTAATTATAAATAGTTTAATTAATTACTTAAAATCTGATTCTTGTAAAACTTATTCTGTGATAATATCATATTATGATTTGAAGTTCCTTCAACTGTTTATAGCTTACATTTCTTCATTGATGTGTTATAATTAATTTGCATTTTTCATTATTTATGTTTAAATGATGTTTGCAATGATTTGCAAAATGGCTTCAAAGACATTTCTATATAAAAATTAGTAGCAAAATTATTGTCAAGATAGATCCCTTAAATAAATTTAAATAAGAAATAATAGACAGAAACTACTTTATTATATAAAAAATTATTACAAAATGATTACAAATATAATAAACATAAAAATAGAATTGGTGGATTGAAAAAAGTTTTAACTAAAGATAATAAGTAATATATTTAGATAAATTAAAATTAATTAGAAAACTTGTAATATATTATGATCAATAAAGAATTAAAAAAATAATATTTAAAAAAAAATTACACAATAAAGATTATTATGGTGGAATAGCAAAAAAAAAAAATCATATATTTCTAAAATGAATAGAATTAAGTCAAAAAATTGGGACAAAAATTTTTAGAATAATGTTTCTGTTATTATATAGTGAATTAAATACAGAATTTAACAAAAATAATACGATTCTGTAATAAATATAAAACATGAAAGTTCAATAATGGAATATATGACAGCAAGTAAAATTGATAATATAAAATTTATTGAAATTACAATAGACAAAATGAAATAACTTAATATTTTAAAATATTAAATATAAGCATATTAATAAAATTTTCATTTGAAAATTTACATGTATAGTCTCCACAGGAGAATTATCCAAAACATTCATCATACATTGTTAAAAAAAATGGTTATTATGTAATATTCTAAAATTATTAAATACCACAATCATCAAATATTAATTAAATATAATATTTGTGATTGGAATAACGTTTAAATTAATTACAATATTTATTTATTAATAATTACAGTGTATCAGTGTAAAAATGAATGTAAAACTCAAAATCACCAAAATATATTTAATATCACCAAATTCTATATTTAATAATACACCAATTCTATATTTAATAATACAAAAAATTAATAGACTATATGCTTAAATGCTTGAAAACAATAGATGCAAACAGAAATGCAACAAAATATTAAAAATTAAGTTTATTAATTATTTTTACATAATTCTATTTTATCCTCAATCTTATAACAATAGATGTAGTAGCATAAAATGACAAGCGTATTTTTTGTTAAATGTATTTAAATGGTTCATTTTATTAAAAAATTCTTTTATATATTATCTATTAAAACTAAAATATATGTTTTTACTTTTGAATATATTTGTTTTTATTTTGTTCATTTTTATCTATCAATTTTTATTACCAACATAGATGTACGCTTAATTTTGTAAATAACTAATATACAGTATGTCCATACATATGCTGTTATTTCCTTAATTATTGAAAATACAAAAGGCATTTTAAACGAATGTTGCATGGTTTTTAGGGGAACAAATAATACTATGATTAATACCATTGTTTCGTTGTTATTTTGCTTTTTTATTAGCTTTTTAAATAAAATATATTTTAAGCACAATATTTTTTACAAAAAGTATCAACCTACGTATCAACGTACTGCAAAAAATTATTACTCCATAAGATATTTTACTTTTAATTTAATATATATCTCCTTGGAAACTTTTCTCCTTGAAACATTCTTTCATCAACTAATTTGTATTCATCAATTAATTTGTATGAACATCACGTATTTTCAACAACTAAGAAAATAATAATGTGTATATGAATAAATCGAACATACTATACATCTTTTATGGGTTATTTAATTAGAATTTTAATATAATATAACTTTTTATATTTTTTTAGAAGTATTAACTTTTATATTTTTTAAATAAAATTTTTATAAAAGATACAAAATTCAAAAAGTAATTTTTAATTATAGTTTTTAGGTGCACAAACAAGTTCAATAATAAATGTCAAGAAAATACCTTCAAATTCAATAGCTCATTTATTAAATCACAATGTACCAGTTATTTTTTTCAATGCTATTGAGAGTCCTAACATAGAAAATAAAAAATATAATTGGACTAAACAAATAATCAAATTACATCAGCAAAAACAAATGAATGCTCAGATGCAAAATATTATCAATCCAGATTTAAATGTAGTATCATTAAAAAATAATATGGACTGTGGAAAATCATTTGTAACTTTAAGAAGCAAAAAATCTAGTTTGCCATGTACAAAAATGGTATTAACCGAAAGCACATCTGACATGCGTATCTTACTCAGCTCTCAAAAGGATGGAACATTCCATACAGAAATTTCTCCCAATGTGCAAAGTATAAATGAAATACAAGCTTCTGAGAATCGTAAACCAGTTGACTCACATTTACAAAATGTATTTGACATTCTTCGTGAGGATGTATGTCTCTTTTTCAAATTGTTTATTACGCAAAAAAGATTACTCAGAAACAAAATTTATTTAAAAGTAACATTTTATAAATATCAGCACTTATTTTTTTCAGTTACCACTTCTATTTATTAAACAAATGAAGTATGAAATTTATACACAAGATGTAGTATTTATCAATAATATTAGAGGAACAACAAGTGTGTAAGTGTATAAAGTAAAATATTTCTATTACTAATGTTATTAAAAAACATATATATATATATATATATATATATATATATATATATATGAATAGTATATATAATAATATAATGTATATATAATAAACATTGCTGTAAATATTTTACAGTGGTATTACACAATATTTTAAGCAAATGACGTTATTAAGAATGATTGGTCATTTAAAATATGCGTTTGTTAAATTAGAGATTTTGAAAATGACTATGCATCCTGAAGATAACAGTATTAAAGTTCGTTGGCGTATAGTAGGTATTTCTGGTACACGCGTATTTCTCACATTTTGGAAAATTAAAATCTGGAAGTCAAAAGAACAAACAGACAATGCAGCAGCGTAAGTAATTCTATTTATACCTATATTTATCTGTTTTTTTATGTCTGTATCTGTATCTGTTATTTATATTTATATCTTGTACTAATAGGTGGTATGATGGCTTTTCAACATTTTATGTTAATAATGATGGCAAAATATTTAAACATATTGTGGATAAAACAATGCCCGATCAAGAAATAACAGAAAAAATTAAGACACCTATTGAAACGAAACTTGCACTATTTGTTGCTTTATTAGGTTTAAACCCACATCTTATTCAATTTTGTTTAAAAAGATATATTAAATTTCTTCGAATAAGATAAAAAATTTATTAAATATTTTTAAATATGTAAAAAAAATAATAAATATTGAAACTACAATTAATACATTGTTTAAATCTATTATTATTATATTACTATATTTATAATTAATATTTAGTCACACTAAAAAACATGTTCCTTTTTAATACTTTTTAATAAATGTAATAGATTTAAAAAAAATTTCTAAATATATTAAATTACATTATTACTATTATTAGAGTTATACAAGATATTCTGAAATTGAGTTCTTAAAATTTGCTATTATGTTCTAAAATATCATGTAACAAAATGTAAAATGCTGCTTATAAATGCTCCGTAAGAATATAAAACATACAGCTATATATACTTATGCGTATTACTTCAGCAATGCAAAATTGATATTAAAGAACTATTGAACTTATTATAAACCAAATTTCATATTAATTTTGTTAAATTTCTTCACATGCAGTTTCGATTAAATTCATTTCAAGTAAGTATTTTTGTATTGTAAATTTTTGTTTTTAAAAATTTTTGTTTTAATTAATATTTTCCTTAAATCGGAATCTCATGTAAGATCTAGCAATCTAGAAAACCAGAAAACCGGAAAATTTCTCAACTAATTCCAGCCTTGAAATTATTCATATTAATGATGTTTGTCATACTTTGTATTTATAGAACTTTTTACTATATAATATTTTAACCTCATTTTTATCCGCAAAATACATTGGCATGGTTTCAATATTAAAGTTCGGAGCACCCTGTACATAAAAGTGACAGAATTTTATATATACAATTTTATTTAAGCACTATACATTAGTATTTCGTTATCATTATTGAGAAACACAAAAATGTATTTTATTTTAAATATATTTATTGATACCATAATTTGCAATTTCAAATTTATAATAAATAAAATATTTATGGTCGAACAGTCATATTTAGATAATACAGAATATTATTATATATTATAAATTATTTACTTTGTTTTCTATATATATATATACATATATAGAATTTATTATTCCATATAAATATTAATAATAAATATTCAAAAAAATATTACTTTAACATGTAAAACAGAGTTGTATTGCAGAGCCAATAATTGTATTCATAGTTGTATTGCAGAGCCAATGATTACATTCAATTACATACAAGTCCTATTAAAAGACATACGTATTATATAAAAAAATAATATTGTAGTAGATTGATAAAATAAGTATTTACCTAGATAATCATCCATCAATGTTCCAATAGCAAACTAAAAAACATAATATTAATGTAATGCACAACATAAATAAAAATAAAATTATATATTATGAATACTAACAATTCCTGTTGCATCAACTCTTGTACCAACAATTTTCAATCTTATTTCATCATCTGGTTGAATAATTACATCCTGCAATTTATAAATATAATTTCTAAGTTTTTTAGTATGTCTTTTAAAAACCTACCTCTTCTTTAGATTTGTAACATGGAGGATTTATGTTTGGACAAAACTGCATATCTGCTGGGATTGACTGTAAGAAGTAGTATAATAAATTACAAAGCATAATCTCAGAATTACAATACAGATAAAAATAATCTTACATGATGTGATATAAAACATGAAAGTGGTCCTATTTCAGCAAACATTCCAACCTAAAAAGGAGAGAAATAACATATAATCTTTTAAATTATACTGTCATATAAATTCATATTTAACTATATTTAATATTTACCTTATTAACTTGTGTTACTATAGCATCTAATACTTCTCCTTTAAATGGTCTAAATACAATAGCCTTATATTTAACTGGATATACAACAAAACCTTGTCCTGGCTGTATGATTCCTGCACCAATATTATCTATTGTTGTTACAGCAACCACGAAGCCATATCTGAAATATGGATAAAGATTTATTATATTTATTCAAAATAAATATATTATTTTATTTTAATTACGAACTTACTTTCCTGTACAAGTACCTTCTACTTCAGTATACAGTTTTTGTTTCACAGTATCTAATAATTGAGGTCCAAAGTATCTAGGATGTAATAAAATTTCATGTTCCAATGAAATCTGTAACAATTAGAATTATATGTATAATAGTTTATTTAACACATTCGCTCATGTACGGTAGCACGTTTACTTATGTTCCCTGCTATGTGATAGGTAAAAACTTATTTTGACAAATAATATTTTTCTTATTAAATAGGTAAATAACAATTGTTGATCATCTTTATATACTCTGTAATGATACTTGGAACTTTTTAAGAATTGATTGATAATGGTATAATGGTATACGCGGCATAATATCGTTAACGGTAACGCGACTGAGTTATCAGTCTTTTTTTTATAAGTTCTTTCGTTTCGCTATGAAGAAAATATAAAAAATTTTAATAGTAAAATTATTTAATAACACTGCAAAAAAAGGTAACAACATTTTACGATAATTATCCTAATAAACCATCTTTATTTTTCTCTTGCTTCAACAAAATACATTGTTACATAAAACTATAAATAAAAAAAAAATATTAAAAATAAATATTATTTATTGTATATTCTCTTATATACACACTCTTGTTTTGCTATTTTACTTTTCCATTATTATTGTATTTATTCAGTACCAAATAAATTTATCTCTATTTTATGTCGCGTAAATTATTTTTTTAATATTTGCAAATACCAACAAATAAATTTCTAGTACACAACCAATACACAAACAAAAAAAAAAAAATAGGTAAATTTTGCAGATTTATTAAACTTTATGGCATGTATTGTTTTTAGTTACACATAGCGTGGAAATGACACTTACAAATTAATCAAAAACAGCTTCACGTGCTAACGTTTTAATATATTGTTCAATGTTTATCAATGTTTATTACTATATTTATTTTATCGTTATTAATAAACTTAACAAATAAATTTAAGTATGTTAATAAACTTACATGATAAAACATGTTTCACATCAAATCTTCAAATACTTCTAAATTAAACGTAATTAAATGTATCTTCTGTCGTTAAATATTTGTAATTTTCTCAAACGACATTTACTTTCGCTTAACCATTCTATAAAAAAAAAATTAATTTCCGATGAAAATTATTTCACTGAGAAAACCTCGGAAACAGAAACGTGGTTTTTAGAGAAGATAACGTTTTTCTTCATCGCCTTGTTATAATAAACAACTTCTGAATCGTAAGTATAACCATAGATGAGGTATAAGAAAGACGCTCAACAATAAGAAAGACATACTCAATGCTTTTTGGTGTTTTTTCAAAATTTTATGGATCACTTGATGTAATTCTTTAATTTAACGTTATTTAAGTGTGAAAAATTAGTAATTTTTTTCTAGTTTATTTAAATTCCATTTAATGTCCAGTCTATTCTATTTTTAATCAATAATTCTACCTTAGTTAGTATTAGGATAGATTAGACCTTAGTTAGTATTAGGATAGATTAGACATTAATCAATAATATCATTGGATGTTTGATCTATTCTAATTAGTCAATGATCTTATATTTTGTATATTTCGGACAAAGATCACCAGATGTTGTGTGCTTGAAATACCAAGTGACCCTTCGTAGCGATTTTAGGAATAAGGTACGTAAATTTAATGCGGGAAATATAAATTGTAACGATGTTATGCAATAAACATTATCTACGACTTATCGATTATCTACTCCATATTATTATAAATAACTATCTATAACCGTTATAACCGCTAACTTAATTATTTATCTGAGTTAACATAGGAAAATTGTTGCTAAAGTGCTTAACGTTTGTTTTCTAATAAACTCCAACCAATCAGATTTATCTTAATTTGTAATCAATTTTTTTATTAGAAATTAATGAGTAATATTTTGTCACAAACAAATTTTTTTACAAATTTGAACAACGAAGAGTCCTAATCAGAAATATCTTTGTGTGCAAGGAGTTCGAATATCTTCTCGTTATTTTTTGCAACAAAGTTAAAGTTTAGTTCTTAATCTTCATCTTATTTATTACATTTTTTTGTTGTAAATTCAATGTTAGTTATTATTAAAGTTCAAAGTTTGTATTATTAAAGTTTCAAAAATTTCAATCAAATTTGTTCATCTTTATCATAAATTACGGAATTCCAAATAGGTCTATTTCCAAGAATCAGAAACCAGTGGCAATCGAAATAGCTGTGCAACAAAATCATTTCAAATTCTTTAATACTTTAAAAAAAAAATAATCCCTAACTTGAGAAGAAACAAATTAACATTAATACTTAATGCAGAAAATAATTTATTCTAGAATATTTTACAAATATGATTCTTAAAGGAGTAAAATTTCTGATACAAAATATCGTACTATAATATTGATCTAACATTCATTTAACAAGCTTTCGTACTAATTGACAATTTAGAAGGAAATTAAATTATTGATTATCATCATCTATAAAATTTAATTTTCGTTTAATTTCCAAGGCTAACTTATATCCAAGTTCTGGTCGACGATCTTTCCCCTCAACCATTGTTTTTACTTGACTTGAATTTACAATTACGCCATTATTAGCTATAACAGTAGTTTTAGTTTTTTCAATGTCAACAAGATCTACTCCTCGGCTGCAATCATCAATTAAAATAGTCCGGTAACCGTTTGTAAGTGCATCTATTGCAGTAGCCCCAACACAAACATCATAGGCTAATCCGCAGATATATATATCTGTTGCACCTTTTTCTTGTAATTGCGAAGATAAACTTGTTTCCATCATCTTTTTATTATCCCAAAAAACGGAATATGAGTCTACTTCTGGATTAGTTCCTTTGTATATTTTAATTGCATTGTTCACAATTTTTAGATCCTTATGAAGTTCAGCACCCCAAGAATCTTGAATGCAATGACGAGGCCAAAGACGTTGCTTTAGCAGTGGTGGACCTCTGAATGTAATGGTATCATAAACTTGCGCTGCTTCTTTTGAAATTCCGCTACTAGGGTCAACTTCTCTATAAAAAATAAAATATTCAATTTATAAATTACTTAATTAATTACTTAATTAATTCTTTGCACTCCGTTAACTCCACTATGAAGAACTCATGATTAAATTGCAGATTTTTATGCAATTTCATACTTTTATAAATATGATTAGAGAAATAGAGTGTATAGGCAGAAATTTATTTCCACTACTAAATATTATAAGTCCATTCTGCTTCCAATATTTTATATACAGACTGAATGTCATAACATGACAACTTCAAATAACTCACTTCAATTATTCAAATAACTAACTTCAATTATTTACTGCATGAAAAAAAATAAAGTCTGAAAACCATACAATATTTATTTCGTTGTTACTTTGCTTTTTTCATCGACATGTGAAAGTCACTTTCAATTTTTTAAATAGAATACTTAATATTTCTTCTTAAATTCGAATAAAACATCGAATTTTGTCAAAAAGTGGTTTGTTTTTATATTGGTTTTTATATTGGATGCGTTTTTTATACTTTGATGAATGAATAAAAATTTATAATTTATTTCATTTATTTCGTCAAAATTGTTGAGTCCATAATATCAGAAAATATTCGAAGTGCAATGAATTAAAATTAAAATCGAGACCAATTATGTACCTCAAGTGTAAGTTATCAATAAAGGATACATGGTCCATAGGATGCCAATCAAGAGAATAAAACACTGCATCAAATTGTACAGTTTCCAATAGACGATTAATCGGTTCAATTACTTCTGAACCATCATGCTGAGCAGCACACTGCTTAATATTTAAAGAGCCCGTTATAAAATCATTTTGTACATCTACAATTAAAAACGCGCTCTTTGGACGAGTGCATATTTTAATCCAACGATTCCAGCATATCTAAGATATTATAATTTAAATATTATAATTTAATAATCATTTTGACAATATATTTATAAGTACGTAAATACCTCAAATTCTTCTTTGTCAATTTTTCCATCTCCATTCAAGTCAAATATAGAATACATTTCCTTCAATTGACTCTCATCAACATTATAAATTTTCCCACGATCATTACGAAATAATGCACGACAAATAAATTCAAATTCCATAATAGACAAATACCCATCTCCATCTTTATCAAACGCAGTAAAACATGCATCCATGTTTCTTTGATGAAAACTTCTTGTTTCTATGTTATTTGTTTAATCAATATCTACATTAATAATATATATCCACATTATACATACACATATTATTTTTTGGACTCTTTAAACCTGCAGTAACTTATAAAACTGTTACAAGTTTAATGCAAATAATTGCAAATAATATAATAAATATTTCACTTTATATTACACTGCAGTGCTTTGTTTTTATATTTGTATTTTTTATATGCTATTAATATATCATATAAATGTCACCTACCAATTAATTTGATAATAAAAAATAGAATAAATAAAATTTAATTTCAAAATTTATTACTGTTTCAAATAACTTACAATAAAAATTTTTTATTTATTTATACATGACCAAAATAAGATATTATTGTTGTATTAATCTTTGATGAGTTAGTAATGACACATCAATCATTATCTCTGGTTCCAGAAGTTCATTTATTTTATATTTCATAGATTCTTCATAAGCATATGTAACAGATGTATCTGTAAGTTGGATATTACATTGTGCTAAGATTAAAATACAATTACGTAATCGTGCACAAACTTCACGATTTTCTTGAGGAATTCTTGATAAATCTTGTGTAAAACCACCTTCTGATCTATCACTATCTTGTTTATTAGCTCCAATCCATATATAACCATTATTTCCCAATATTAAACTTGCACCACTCTCCAAATTATGAAAATGGGTTTTCTTCCTTTTTATAAGAGCTGGTGATACTTTTAACATTATACCCTGAGACAATTTACCATACTTTAAGACTCTAGTATGTAATGAGAGCGAGCCATCTACAAAAGTACTTTGTACTTCTGCACAAATTAAATCTCCTTCCTGGAGATACTTTCTCATAGTTTGTTCATCTTCTGCTGATCTTCTTCTCTATAAATTATAATATCATTATTTTTAAAATGTACTTTACTTACCTAAAGCAATATAAAATCATATTTTATATCATACCAATTCACCACCTGGTAAATTAACACTAGAAAGAAGTAATACAGAATCAAGTTTGGAATTTGTGTCAACTTTCCATCGTTTCTGCTGTACTTCAGTTATGCGACCAACAATTACATCTCCTATTTCACCTTGATAACGTGCTTTTAAAGGTCTTATTGATATAAGTTTATTTACTTTTTCTAGAACACCAGCTACAGATGCACGTAATGTGTTTTCATCATCCACATATGTTCCGTGCCCTCTAATAAAGTTATATGATAAATGAATTTTTTCTTTTCGTTTTAAATAAATAAAACATATGTACGCATTTACCTCAAAAAGTCAGGTTGACTAGAAATTTCTTCTCCTGGAGTATAAATTCGAGGTTGTACATTTTCATTTTTTATTAAATTTAGATCGATTCTATTTATTGCCAAACGTATAATAACAGGTGGATATTCTTCCATTACAGACAATATTTATCTACTGAATAAAATATTTATACGTTATATACATACATTTGAGATATATGAAATACGATGGCATGGAATATGTTATTGTAAGAATTACCATTTGCTTATTATAAATTAATTAAAATTGTATACTACATATCTTTGAATAACAATAAATAATATATGTTTAAGTAACAGTAAATAATGTAGTGGAAAAATAATAACGTTTAGAAAATTTGTTAAATTTTTAATTTAATTTCAAATTTAAAAATTAATATATTGAAAAGAATAATAATATATTTAAATAGATAAAATATCGTTTGAAAAATGTTATCTAAAACTATAATAAATGCTTATAAATGCTTTTAATTATAACTGAAAATGTGAAATTTGATGTTAAATGTATCCCTAAAACTATTCAAACCGAGGATCTCTAAAACTATTCAAATCCAGGATCCCTAAAACTATCCAAATCGAGTATTATATTGATAAAAAAATAACGTCAATTTTTATTTTTATTGCTTAATTTCTATTCTTTTTGAATATGAATTAAAATTAGATTAGATTTAAATTATACATTTAACACTAAACTTCATACAATTAATTATTTATGATTCTCTTTTCATGATATTTTGCCTTTTTTAAACAGCTGCTTTCAGCACTGCTTAGAGCTTGAACAGTACGTGAGATACCGATTAAATAATAAAGTATTATATATTATTTTTAGTAAGCGAAGAATAATAAATTATATGTTTAAATAAATTTTAATTTCATATTAGTAAGTACATATAATGATATAATACATATACATATGTAAGTGAAATAAATAATTTTTATATTATTTTGCAATTATATAAAATCTAATATATATATATATATATATATATATATATATATATAAATATCTTTTCAGTATTTTATAATGGAAGACTTTGTTCCAACACGAGTATCAAAAATAAAAAAGGATGATGTAAAAAGATTTGTATTGATAAATTATGAAAAACCAAAAAAAAAAGAAATTATTAAAAGTGAAGAAAACAGTGATGCACGAAATCCTAGATTCAATGTAATACCAAAAAACGAATGGAGTAAAAATGATGATTCAAGGAAACAGAAATTAGATATGAAACGCGTCAAATACGAGGTTATGAAATTTGGCATGTCTGGTTTCAAGGGAGCAGAAGCAGAAGAAGCAGAAGTTGCACTTGCTATAAGTTTAGGAGCAAAACCTTCAAAGAAGAAAGGTATTAATTATAAGATATTGCAACATGAGAAAAAAAATCATAAGAAAACATGGCAGAAAGACATAACATTAGCATCAGGTTTTGGAAGAAGTCTATTAAATCAGAAACATAAAAAGACACATAAGGGTTCTGATAGTTTACTAAAGATTTATGGAAAAGTAAATAAAAAAATACAGGGTAAAAGTTAAAAATGAAACTTTAACTATAAACATTTAAAATATTTTTAGTTATTTTGTTCAATAGTTACAACATTAACTAATTGTCTAACAGTAATATATTTCATGAATCATGTATATTTTATATATATATATATATCATATATATATATATATGAATAACAAGTAATAAAATAATATTTTTATATTTTTGTGAATTCAATCGGACCAGCCTTGAGCTTCAATAGGAGGATACATATTTTTATCTACTCATATTTAAAATAGATATTCATATTGTGTTCACTATGCCACAATGGAATGATTTGGCATTTAAAAAATCACACTTTTGCTCAAAGTCAATCAAATGCTGCAGCTGTTGGTGCAACTTCGAGCAACATTTGAAGAAAGGCATTTATTCCTTCTGTAAACAGAATAAACGATGCGACTTTTCTTACTTTGCATTAATATTTTTATCAATGATGATTTTTGAATGATCATAATTACCCATAAATTTGGGCACATATCCGTATTTCACAAACGGGAGGTAGACGAGCATGCCTGCTAATATGAAACCAGCTGCATACAAGTATTCAATTTGAGGTTTATCGATGATTGGCGCTACAATCAGGTACGCAGAGATTCCAAGTACGAGAACAGGTATTATCAGCGGACATTTATATGGTCGAGGATGATTCGGTCTGGTTCTTCGCATTACTAACAAAGCTAACATTGCTCCGCCATAAAAGATCCAAGCAGTGAAGGAAAAAAAATCGATTAAAGAATCAATATTTCCGGATAGTACCATTGCTCCTAAATAATGGTAAAATATTTCATTAAATATTTAGTAGAATATGTATATCAATCAAAATGTAATTGAGAATAAGGTTGATATAAATAATACCTGCAACAAGAGAATGAAAGATAAGTCCTGGTGCAGGAGTAAAACGTCGCACGTGTACATAACTAAGACAGTCAAGTAAATGACCCTCTCGAGAGGCGGCAAAGCAGAGTCTACCTGCTGCAAAAAGAGTACCATTTGCAGAACCAAATGTGCTTATCGCAACAGAAAGGGGCATAAGCCATGCCATAACGCCAAGAATTCGATTTCCGAACGTCTGCAAAACAAATCAGTTTTTGAATATGAATTTTTAATTCAATTTTTATTTGAATTTCTGTCTTAATTTTTGACTTTTAGAGTAAAGAATAAATACAAAGATTCTCTTACCACTGCAACAGCTTCGCTTTCGATCATCTCCGAAGGTGACATCACAGCTAAATAGGAAACGTTTATCAATGCGTAACATAGCGTGACAAGGGGTATGCCAATCATAATAGAACGTGGTAGATTTTTGGAAGGATTTTTGATTTCTTCAGTAACATAATTGAGATTGTTCCATCCATCATATGCCCATAAACCAGTGTAAAAAGCTGTGGCTAATCTGCCTACATTAATAGTACCACCGTCCATGGTATCGAAAGCGCCTTTCAAGTGCTGCGTATTACCCTGTATCAATTTATAAGAGCCACCAGCAATTACAACAAGTATAGCGATCAGTTTTGCTGCGGTAAATGCGTTTTGTACACCTGTGGCTAGATTAACACTGTAACAGTTCACTAATAGTATAAGTATGATCGCCAGAAGTGCAACGATTTTGACGACTTCCTCGGGTGGATCACAGTCAGCCGCGAATGCCTCAACCGCGTACTGTGCGAACGACAAAGAGATTATTGCCATCTGGGATGGTTTTAAAACCAAAGTGGAAACCCATGAGAAGAGAAAAGCAGGTGGTGCGCCGAATGCGTCCATAAAGTAAGCATACTCGGCGCCGCTGCTCGTATTCATCGTACCCAGTTCAGCGTATGCTAACGCTCCGCACAAACTCAACATGCCACAGGCCGTCCATACGAGGAAGCTGATTCCGATACTGCCGGTTCGAACCAGAAGCCCTGATGGCGAAACGAATATCCCAGAACCTATCGTTTCGTAATTTAACGAAGAAGAAGAACAAGAACAAGAAGAAATTGAGATTGTACTATTTTTAATTAATCGTATAAGATTTTACTGATCGTATAGATTGCTCTACCTATCATAGTACCAACGATTAGAGCCACCCCACTGACGAGTCCCACCCGTCTCTTGAGGTGAACAGAGTTGTTCTCCTCTGGGTCCGTCCCCTCCAGCCCTCCACCCCCTCCACTATCGTCTTCATCATCTCCCAGATCCCCAGATTTAACTTCTTTTTGTTTTCGTACATGTAGCTGTTGTTCTTGTTGATGTTGGAACGGCGACATAATTGGGTTCCAACCATTGCTGTTACCGTTGTTTCTAATCGATCGAGAGACCAATGTCGTTTCAGGAATTCCATTCCATCCACCGCTTTGTAACTGCTGTTGCGATTGGTTTCCGTTACTTGTCTGTGGATCATGTCCCACGGTAGCTGAAATCATTCATATTGTTTCATTTACCAAAAAAATTATTATCATTTTCACATCAAACAAATTGATTTTTAAACCATCATTCAACGTTATTATGTGATATTATTATACAATATAGTTATAGATATACGGTTAATCGAATAGAAGGTTCACAGAAATGGACCGTACGGTTACCTTCATACATAATTCATCAGGCTTTATTATCGACAATTTCAACCAATTTCTCTGCTACTTGCAAATGGTCCAAGTTTTCGCAAAGAAACGTGACTTTATAGCCATTAACTAATATTTATTAACGATCGTTTAAACGTTAATGTTCATTTTCTTACGTATTCTCTACACTTTGTGATTGAAAAAAAAAAAAAAAAAAAAAAAAAAAAAAAAAAAAAAAAAAAAAAAAAAAAAAAAAAAAAAAAAAAAAAAAAAAAAAAAGAGGAATAAGATCTCTCAGAAGATCTCACTTGAGCGATATATATAATGAATTATCGATAAAGTCACTACAAACAATCGATGTGAAGATTCGAAGATAATTGTATTTCAAAAATGGCGATTGTTAAACACTTTTCTTTTAGCAACTAATGAAACATATTTGCGTACTTCGAAGACCCACGATGTTCTAAAAAGCGACAAACTGTTGAATTTATATTTTGTCGTCATGTGACGTACATCATTATATTATTATAACCGAGGTGTTATTGTTACCATAATAGTTCGCATGGCCAAACGCCAAAGATTTCTCGTGACTGCGATCTTTTAACGTACACAATTTGTTGTAAAATACAAACACGTTTCTCAAAATCTTGACGTGGCAATTTCTTTCATCAATATCAGAAATATCGGTAGTATAACTCAATAATAATTGTTAGTCACTACTATTTGTTAATCGTCTTTTTGATAGATTATCTAATACATTTTTTTTGATTATTCGACCTATTGTTTCCGATCAATATTATGGNAAACGTTTCTTTAAAAAAAAAAAAAAAAAAAAAAACTGTGAAACTGTGAACTTAGAATCAAGCGTAATATGATACAATACTTAATTGTATTTATTAAGCTGCATAATGCATTCTATATCTTTCAATAGATGTATCAAATTCCATTCAATGTTAGTAATCCATTTGACGAACCGTAGAAATAAAGTTTCAACCATCTTATCAATATACAACATCGAGTTCGATCGATCGAGTTCGAGATCATAATATACCAATGCCAATGATATGCTTCGAATATATTTAAAAGTAAATACTTGATCATTATTACGTAAATAATGATGGAAAACATTCAGTTTCTTCTCAACGGCAATCGTAAATTTTGTTCGTGTAAAGCTGCTGATACATCTATAGTCATATGACATTGGTCGATAGTTTTCGTTCCATTCTACTGATCATTATATTTACCATTACTTCACAGAGCGAAGATAATTCTTTTAACTCTTTCATTTTTACATAAAATTTCTAGTTCGAAAAAACAGTTTGTGTATAAATGGAATCCAAAGATGGAATCGAAACTGATCGAAGCTTTTGATTCAAAATTTAGTTATCAAATGCGTTCTGTATGTAACCGTGTTCGATTTTTAGAAAATTATGAACGCACTTCTAGTAATCGTATCGTTTAAAGTAGCAAGGTTTTACCTAATCCGGATAGCAACTGAATATCACGGAGATCAAGATGCACTGGTTCATATAGAAAGTACAATTGGCTTAAACGAAATACGCGTTGTAGAATAGTCATTGCTGCTGTTCGTTCAGCAATTCGTTAAGAAGTCGTTATTCGTCTATTTGTGTGTCTTGTCTATACGTCACATTGCGTCCATCATGAAGTATCAAAAATAATCCATGAAATTTGTACGAGAGTATGAAAATCAATATCTAATGATTTATCCATTATCCATGAAAATATATTTTTATTAAAAATATATTTTTTAAGAATATAAACTGCAGGGTGTTTCGGATTAAAAAATAATTTTTCATATTCTTTTTCACTTAATCACTTCAAAATTATGGCGTAGATCTGTTCTATTAACAGATAGTTTCATTAACATGAAAAGATATAGTAGCTAAGTGGTAAATGATAAATTTCTATTTGTAATTGAAACGGAAAACCACTTGCGCATAGTGTCTTAAAATACACAGTAAGACTAAATTTAACATTGAGGTGAATCTGGAAATTTGATTCCTGTAAAATAAAAGTAAACAAACAAAGTAGGCATATATAAATAGAATATTAAGAGAGATTTTAAAGTTAATAAATTTAAATATGAAAAATAAAAATATTCTTAGGATCACGTAAAAATTTTGTATACCTGCATTTTTGAATTTTTTATTTTTTACAATAATCAGCAATTTGTTATGTGTTTTAACTATTTTAATTACATGTATTATATATTTACATAAATAGTTAAATGGTTAAATAGTTAACTATTTAATATTTATATAAATACTTAAATCGTTAAATAGTTAAAATATATATCGTACATTATTATAATTAATAATATATAATATATTTCTTCATTTTTTTTTTTTTTTTGACTCAATTACTTATACTTTTATTTAACTCGATTATAATTTCTTTTTATTTTATTAAAGTGAAATGATATATATTTTAAAATATGTTAGTATATGTTATATAAATTTTTTACTATTTATTTATATTTTTTTTATTTTTTGTATTTATCTATTAATATTAATAAATGTAAAATTAAAAGGAATAAAAAGAAAGATTCTTATAAATCATAAATAATACAAATTGTTTTTCTTGTTTCTTGTTTCTTGTTTCTTGTTTCTGTGAAATAAATAATATCAGCCAGTGATATAATACGAATATTACTTGTCTTTGTTATATTTTTATATATTGTATCATGGTATTTATATAAGAAAAAAACAACCGATTATACAAAATATACGTTACGTCCTGTGTATATATATATATATATATATATATATATATATATATATATATAATTTCTTGTTTAACATAAGTCTACATCAACGATCAAAGTTATTTGATCGACGAATTACGAAAATGTCTTATTAACACTGAACAATTAATTTATGATTTCTCATTCTAAATCATTTACCGAATTAAAGATAATAAAATCTGCGTTTAGGCTTTATAATTTAATCATTTTCTACAGATTTATTAATTGTTTCAATTCTACAAGAATTATATATAACTCAAATCAAAATCAAATTCTCGAATGAAACGTCTTCATTTCAATGAAAAAGCTCTTTCAAGAACGAAAATTGTATTTATGCAATGACCGAAAATAAAAAAGCGCGCGAATTTTATTAATTACGAATAAATGGCTAATCTTTCTATAAATATTAAGTAATTATTACGCGGTAATAGTAATTGTAAGGAAAAATGTCGCTCACCTCGTTTGAAGGGCGCGACATGCATGACTCTAAAAGGGACCGATAAAAAGGGCGGACTGTGAGACCGCCTCTCATGACACTACGGCGACTTTTTGAAGCAACCACTGTCTCTGCCGTATACACAGCTGTTTTTGGCCCGCCGTCTGCTTCTTTCCTGCGCTAAATTCGCTCGCAAATTTTTAGTTCGTGTTTCAATGGGCGACTTTTACGTACGCCCTTCCTTCTCTCTTAAATTTTGAACAATTACGATTTGTCTGAATCAAACTGTAGTCTTCTTCTATTTAAATCGAGTATTTTCAAATTTGAATCCTTTCGATAACATTAATCGTTTAATACAAATTTACGTGCCTTCTATGTAACTATACACTTATATACGACTCGCACCAATCTATCTCTGACGATGAACTGGATGTTCAAGTTTAACAGAGGGAGACGTACCCGTTAAAGAACGAACGAGGTTAGGAAGGGGAAATTGGGAGTGCGACAAAGAAAGAGAATATTACGAGCGCCTGGCGTCGGCGCTTAAATTCGCTCGATATCGTTTTTCCCTATTTCGACCTTTATTACATATCTATAAAATATTTTTATATTTTATATTCCGTTTTTAAGCGGAATAATTAACATACTATAACATTATTGTTTCTATGATATTATTGTATGTAATTATATATGTTAGTTTCAATAGATATTTACAAATATTAACGTTTACGTATAATTAAATAGATAAATGTATAATTTTTTACAATTATATATTATAATTGTATATTTCACAATTTTGAAATAAATTATTAGATAATTTATTAATAATAAAAAAATAAAGAAAAAGATTGCAGGGTTTCTATTGATACAAAATATAATGTATATAATATAATAATGTATATAATATATTATTATAAGTAATAAAATGACTTTTTTATAACTTTCTTAAAGAAAATAATGTACGAAATAGAAAACAAATACAATATTATTTTATACATTCTAACAACAAATAATATAAATACAATAACAAGTAGTATCAGTATAACAGTAATCATAAGAATTTCAACATTATTGACTAGGTAATTCTACTTTGTAATTATAAATTATAGTTATAGTTATATTTTAACAAATTATAATATTACAGTGGTATAAAAATTATGTTTTTACTATATTAATGAAATACATATCAATATGAAAATATATAAATCTGTAAGAAAATGGATTATTAATTACAAAATTGGAAATACAACAAAACATATTTTATAATATATATAATTTTACAATAGAAAACTTAAGTTTCATTCTCACATTATTACAAAATATCGTGTTATCAATTGTACACAATAATTAATTTTAAATATCTTTTAACAGTGATAAATGCAAATATAAGTTTATATTTTTTTAAAAAATAATTTTTAATTTACTCCTATATTTTTTAATTAACTGTAAACATCTTTGTACATACAATAAGAATGGCAAATGTAATCAATGTATTTTTAAAATATTTTAATTTTAGAATCTGTAGTTTTAGAACTGTAGTTCTTTTGTTTCAATGGAAATTTGATGTCAATATGAAAATAAAATTAATTTATTTTTGTACTTATAGTTAATATATTCACATTATTACATATGCATGAAACACGCACACTTATGATTATATATTCCAGAATTTAAATATAACAAATGAATTTTATAAATGTTTTTATACTAGGCCAGCTTATGTGTGCAATTTCATATCATAAAACAAAACTGTGCAATATATGTAATATTCTTTGATTAATTATTTCGAACAATTGTTTATATATTACAAATTACAAAAGAAATAAATATTGGGAACAATTCAATGTGCCTTAATAAAATAACGGTAGACAAGAGTCGCCAATACCCCAAGAGCAATTGGAATCAGCCACGATCTCCAAGAACCACTGCAACTAGCAATAATCACATTATGATACAGAACTGACTATTTATGTTATATATTTTGAATTTTAATAACTCGTGAATTTGCATAGCACAATTTATAAGACAATCATGATGACTACATGACAAAAAAAAAATATAAATCTATTGTTCTAAGTATTATTTTATAATAAAATTAGATTTTTAATTGTGCTATCCAATATAAATAATTGAAGAATAAAAGTACACCAAAGATATTAGTAACAAAATTATATATCTGTAATATTTTAGTTAGTATATAATTACATTATATGTAATTATAATATGTAATATTACACATAATATACATATATATATATATATATATATACGCACACACAATATTAACTAATATGTATGAAAAAATATACCTAGAATTATCTACGTCAGACACATCAGTTAATTCACTGTTCCCCTGTGTTCTTTCCTCCTAAAATTAATAATTAATTTTTTATTTCTTAATCATTGTCATTGACAGCAGGAATAGAAATTAGTAGTAAAAATATAAAATTATCTTAAAATTGAATCTTATACGTACTTCTACTAATTCGCCAATTTTAAATATCTCCATTAATTCTCTTGCATCACTTGAATGGCCAATGTCTTCAAAAGCTTCTGTACAATCTTGACCACCCTGTTCCAAAAGAACTTCTTCTCCACCAGGATGCTTAAATTTAAGATATGAAATAAACATTTTTATATGTAATTCTATTAAAAAATGCTATAAAATAAGTATTGCTATAAAAGAAATAATGTAAAGTATATAATTACACTTATAAATTGAGTCACATTGTAAACTTTATTGTGAATAATAAACCACAAATCTTTACTATCGTTATGTTTAGCAACTTCTTCCCGCGTATAAAATTTGGTATAAGCGGTATCAAGAGTGTTATTTTCGGATGCCATATTTTTTCTTTGCAGTAAATATTTTACAATAGATATACGAGTATTATATAGATATTGCTGAAGGGAATGAATGAAATATTCAATATATAGTAAATGACGTATTATTAGAGTATTATTATGTTAAGCTTAGTTCGAAAAATACAAATTACGCAAAAATTTATTCCACTTATTCAACTTATACTTTAGTTACGACTGTAGCTACAGTCTGAATTCAGTGAATTGGTCAGTGAATGTTTCGAACCTTATACTCATGATAGTAATATTGAGCGCCAACGAAATCTATAAAATTATTTATTTTTTAAAGGTTATCAGTAATATCTTTCTCGTGCAAATAATTTTAATCGAATTTTAAACAACATGATATTAGAAATTATAAACATTATAGGGATGCATGTTTATATGTAAATTAAATATTTTAGGAATATTTAGATAATATTAAATTACAAAATTTCAATTTTTTTTTTGTAACATACTGCAATAATATAAATTAAAAGTATTTATTGATATATAAAAACTTATATTTAAATATAAAATATAAATTGTTTCAATTCTTTTTATATATTTATGCGATTATTTTTTATTTATTAGTTTTTACTGTCCGAAATAATAAAGTAAACTTGTGAGTTTTAAAGTTGAACCAATAGGAAATCGTCGTTTTAAGTTAATGGTTACAGCACACAGTTTTTTAAAGAATATTAATATTTAGATCAAATGTATTTTTACTGATGAAATATGAACAAATAGTTTTACGAATAAATTTATTTTATTTTTCAATTATGCATTAATAAGTAATGTCTAAATTTTGTAGAATACAATTAAATTTATAATTAAATAATAATATAACATGAATCTTACCGGCATTTCATCCATACTTATTATTATTAGTTTATTAATTACTTGTATAAAATGTGAATTTTCACTTATGTCAATGTTATCACCTGGATTTGATAAAATGAGTAATATAATAAGAAATATACAATGTAATTTTGGAGAATGTTGTACAAGCGAATATATTTCTCCTGACATTGATAGTATGTATAATGTATAAGCAGAAAATTTTAAGGTTATTTATATTGTGTTTATATATAATCAAATTAACTCACTATACATGATAATTCTAGAATTAGATGATATTCTGAATGAAGAATTTTATGGACAAGAAATTGCTCATCATGTAATTATAAATGCTCTACGTGGACATTTAACATCAGCTAATCCTCCAAAAGCTCTAAGTATGAGCTTCCATGGTCCACCAGGTACTGGTAAAACTTATATAAGTCAATTGATTGCTAAGTTTTTTTATAAAAAGGGTGATCAAAGTAAGTTTTATCACTTTTTTAATGGCCGTAATGATTTTCCTCTGCAAGAAAAAGTGAATGAATATAAGGTATGTTTCAGCTGTTATTAGAAAATTATTTAGGTTTAAATTCAATATATTTTATATTACGCAGGAAGAATTATACAATATTATTATTAATAGTTTACAAAAATGTGAAAGATCAATGTTTGTATTTGACGAAGTGGATAAAATGCCAGAAGGTTTACTAAATGTTCTTGTACCATTTTTGGACTACAATACATGGATCAAATCATGGAGATTTACAAGCATTTCTATAAATACAAGGAAAGCAATTTACATATTTTTATCCAATACAGGGAGTTCACGAATTATTCAGCGTTTACTAACACTTTGGGAGGAAGGTAAACAGAGAAGAACAACTAAACTTCAAGATTTTGAAAATTTAATAAGTGTTGGAGCATTTAATGAAAAGGGTGGTTTTTATCATAGTGATACAATAGACTCTAGTGTTATAGATCATTATGTACCTTTTTTACCACTTGAAGAAGTACATGTGAAGAAGTGTTTAAGAAAAGCTTTCATAAACAGAGGAGTACATCCTACTAATGAAATGATAGAAGAAGGATTATCATATGTGATTTTTGGACCTCCTTCACATAATATCTATGCAACTACTGGCTGCAAAAGACTAGAACAAAAAGTAGCTGCTATTATATATGCTAATAAAAAGCAGAGAATAGAATTATAAACATAGATACATATTATTTTTTTTCTTTGTTCAATGTCTCAATAGGATCTGAGTTTTTATTGATTATTCTCTTATTGGCACAATCAGAAAATGTGTAATAATTAAAAAAATAATACAATTAATTTGTTATAATAATACACATAATGATTATTTATATATTTATGTATGTGTATATTTATATTTAAGAAATAGCTAAAATTTTTATTATCAACAGTACAGAATTACAATATATACAATTGAGTCTTGGCAATTGACTTCAAAATATGGTCATAAAGGTGAAAGCTGTCCAGAATTATAAATATCTTGCGATAAATTTTTTGTATGATTCTAATATATAAGAATATATAGACAACTTTAATCTTTATGACTTTTCTAAACTTTATTCGTACTGTTATACTGAAAATAATTTTTTTGATCTATATAAGTAGCTAGATATTTGTTTTTATGCGCTCGGTTTCCGTATACGAATATGTACTTTCTATTTATATGATTGTGATAGAGTACAACCTCAAATAAAGAGAACAAAATTTTATTTTTATAATGATACTAATATGTGTGAAGATAAATCTTTCTATATTTTATATAATGTAAAACATTTTTTTTTGTTCTCCATTGAGGCATAAATTTAATAAAATATGATTGCACGATGCTATAAATGCTGACGTTAATACGTAAAATATTTTTGATCGTCGTGCTTTGATCGTACCATATAAGTAAAATATCTAAGTAGTATAATTTATGGTTATTCTTCTTCAACATATTCCTTTGGAAAAAACCCTACTTGATCTCCAATTTTTCCTTTCCACCAACCTTTGGCATCACCTTCCTTGCTCAATACCACAACTCTGCAACCTCGCCGCAGACTTAGTTGATTCCGTTCTCCTCCGCGAAAATCAAATAATGCTTTAGCCAAGACACGTCTATATGGCCATAGCAAGCGTTGATCCAACTTTTCAAAATTTTCTGATAACGATGCCCGCTCATAATATTCAACAAGTTCAACTACGCTTTTAAAAAAACGAGATTCACTAAGATAATATACGTCAGCACCATCAACATTGCGTTTAAATACTCTTATATGTTTTACTGTTCCGTCTGCTCTATAATATTAGAGATTAATGTTTTTAAAAATACTATTTATTTCAACTTATTAAAACAATATTAAAAAAAAAGATGTATGTGAAATTCTTACTTTATACTAAGAGCATAATTGGTTTCGTGTTTCAAACGTGGTTGTCCAGCAGGTCGTACTCGCAGCATATAAGTACCATCTTCACGAGGTTCTAATTTATTTGATGCTGTATCACGTCCCATTTCTCCTACAAACCATAATTTCACCGAGAGGGCACGTTCACATGGTAGAGGTGGTGGAGGCGGAGGTGGCGGAGGTACTGGCATACACCGACCCGAATGTGCAATGCATTGTTTATGTACAGCATAACGACAAGTCTCACATCGATATCCCTATTTAAATGAATAGCTTATTAGGAAATTTGTATTATAATATTTAATTATATTTTACAATTAATATTTTACCTGAAAAATTCGTCCTTTTAAAAATTTACCACATCGTTGACAACTACGTGGTGTGTCAAATGTTGTAAGTTTAAATTTATGATTTGTATTGCGACATGCGGCGGGATTAACATTATCCATTGCATCTTGCAATGCTTTGATCCACATTTGCTTTTGTTCTTCTGTTCTTGCATACAAAGTATATGCAGTATATTCTTGTTTATGGACCAACAGCCATTGATAAGACCACCGAGAATCTCTGCCAAGTGTTCGTCTTCCTGTATGATCTTCTAACCGATAATCATCAAGACGTAAGGTCTCACGATAGCAATATTGTTCTCCTCTACCCGCTTTACAAATTAATACTACTTGTTCGAAAACGAATGCGTAACGAGCTTTTACTCGTTGATCACCGTGAGCTTTTACCTAAATATAATTACAAAATTTTGTTGATGTTTAAATTTCAAATATATTATTTTATATTATGAAATTATTACTTTAAGCTCTCCATCCCTAAGTAATCGCCCAAAATCCTTTAATTGCACATCCTCTGGAACATCCCAATCAATTATTGATGCTTGGATATCTCTTATAATGTCCAATGTGTCTGAGTCACGTTTTATTTCATTAATATATTGTGCTATGTCAACCATTACTTCTCTAGCTTTTCCAAGTTGACGCCTATCTTCCAGCCAATCACAAGGAGTTTCTTCTACTAGTTTATCAAGCAATAAGTGATATTTTAATATTCTTTGCATTGGAACAGATAAAATATCTCGCAATTTGAATTTGCCATTATTTGCTTCTTGTTGACATCTCTACAATTACCATTTTCATTAAAAATAAGATATATAAAATATCATACATTAAGGATAAATGTCAAAACATACAATAACTTCTTGATTAACTAATTCATAACGAACACATGCTTCTTGCAATGTGCTTTGAGCGAGGGTAAGATTTGCACAATAATCGCCATAAATAAGGAATTTTTCTCGCCAATCGAGAAAAACCTGCGCTAAAGCAGCGCCGGTCCTTGCTTTCCGAAGTTGACTATGAAAACCAGCATGAATTTCTGCAAGTTCCTTTATACCAAAAAAAATACGTGCAGAATCTTCGGGTCGTAGTAATGGGGAAAGGGGTCTTGCGAAATGTTTAAGTAAACTGTTAAGGACATCGGAATAATTTCGTTCTGTTTCAACAAGTTCTTGTATTACATAATCCCTTTTTTCACCGCCACAGATTGCACCATCCTGTTTCATAAAAATCAATTGAAAATTTTCTTTATAGGAAGTAATTATAGGAACACAAAATACTATAAGGCACAATAAAACTAATTATTAATGTTACGATTTAAAATGACATTGGGATGAGTTTTTAATGATCGCATGCATTTAAGACAAATGCCAATATTTAACGACCTGTGCAACAGATGGAGGAGGTGGCAAGTGTAGACTACAAAGGTCCTGGTAGATTTCTTCACTTTGTGCATGGCTGCAATATGCTCCATATCCATCTTCTTCTCCAACTGGATCTTCATTGTCGCCTCCTCCACCTGCTTCATTTCCTTCTCGCCTTCTAAATCTTCTGCGACGACCTTCGTCTTCACGGCTTTAGCATAAAAATATGAACAGCCATGCACTATTCATGCGTGAAAAAAATAAAATTTCTTGCGAACTTAAACTATTTGTAGCAACTGTAGATACTGTTACTAATAAGTATAGTTAGCACATAAACTTCAAAGAAAATGTTGAATAAATTTTAAAATAGTGCCAGTATCACTGTAGTGAGTTAATTTTGCAGTAAAAATAATTTGTAAATAAAATTTATTTATGTATCAAATAAACAATGGAATAATAGAACATAACATAATAGAATACAGTGATGTTTGGTACTTTTATTGTAAATTTAAACATTTAAGTTGCAAACGACAGATACCTTCTCTGTGGAAGGCCAGTCGTGCTGAGAATTACTCGAGAAGCAAAGTAATTCCTGATATACTTGGGATTCATCTACATCCATACCCTTAGATTTCATGGTAAATGTCCCCACTCCTGTTGTGGGACTAAACCCGTTGATATAAGTTATTATAAATGATTTGATGTTTTTTTATAGATCAGTTTTTAATCTTAGATCAGTTTTATCTTAAGTGAAGTGTATATTTGTATATTTCAACCATAAATATATTCAATTCATTGAAATTTAAATGCTTACCCCGCACCAGCACTCTGTAAGTCCTTATAAATATCTTCTTGTGATCTACCATGACCTATAGAAAAACCTCTGTAACAAATATTTGTTGGCATAGTAAAATAATGTAATTTACAGATATAAAACATTACATGATGATGATTATATAATTACTTACAGTATACCTTTACGTCTCAAACGAGGACAATTTGATAAAACTGATAAGGTATGTAATACACGAAGAAAATCTGATAAATCAAATAACATAGAAGGTTCAAAAAGTTCAGAATCAGTTAAGCCAAATGTAGTTGAACATGCTGATAGAAATACTTTTATATTTCTTAAGCATAAAAATTGTGCCATTTGTGGTTTTTGATTTACATCTTTCATATCTATACAACCAGGATCCACTGTATTTAGAAGATTACATAGTAATACACCATCTCTTAATGTATATGCTAAATCAACAGCAGTAGCCTCTGGCCAATTTGCTTTATGATCTGCCCTCAAAGCTCCGCATCTTGTTAACCATTTAACACATTCATGCCAACCACTTCCATTATCTATTCGGTTCATTTTTGTTTAATTGATTTTCAGAACAAAATATTAAAAATTTATGATGAATATTATTTCAATATATAATGCATTAGGACATTATATAAAGATTTCGTTAGTGTGTTTTCTTATATCAGGAAACTGTAAAGATATAAAAATATGATTCAAGATAACAATTTATATAAATATACTTTGACAACTAAAAAAATAAATAATATCATATCTAAGAATGTAATTTTAATAGATAAAACTCCCAAAATTACATCATGACAAAGAAACATCGTAAATTATATGTTATATTATTAAAGTAAATTTTAAAGTGAAGTATTTTTGAAAATATACCTTCATTCGACGAAGAATCTATAAATTGTTTCTTCGTTCTTCTGCCAGTGTTAAGAATATTGTGTATAGTTCTATAAAAGAATTCATTATTTTGTTTCGTGTCGGGTTTTATTACAGATATTTCAACGGAATCTGTAGTGCCATTTAAAATGGTTTATTGGCAGTGTCATTGCTAAGAAAGCATTTGGCCGAATTATAACTTTAATATACAGTTATTACTTCACACAATGTTTCTTGTTTTCTCATTGTAGTATTATAACTTTCGGCCTGCTGCAACTGATGATCGCCATATTGCTACTTCACTGCACTACTTCAGTCGATCATATAATAAATCTCAATGCAGTGTTTGTTTCACGTATCGAACCGCAGATGGAGTTAAATGTATAAGTAAATTGTAAATGTACAAGCATTGATATAAGTATAATAATTTAAATATATTTAAAATTTCAAAAACTCAGTCATAGTTCGAATTGTTAAACTTGATGAATATTTGCAAAAATGCAATTATTTCTTATTGTTATCGTTTTGTTTCCTATTTACATTTATTTTTATCCACATATGGTACAAGAAATTAAAAATACAATACGTTATTTTAAGATAACACTGTTTTTTAAATAATTTCATTGTACGGTTATAAATAATGTCGATCTATTGATATCATATAATAATGTAAATATAAAAATAACAGTTACACATTTTAAGAATTCACATTTTCACTATTATAAACATAAGAAACATTATTTAAAACATTAACTCATATGGATACATTAACCAATATCAACCAATAGGATAAAGAAACTCTAATGACGTAGTAAAGTGATGTTTTATTCAGTTACTCTGACAGCTGTGTGCAGTGTGTTGATGATAGTAGCGTCACTGTTTAAAAGTCATTCGTTGCATCTTATTGTGTTTTATTTGTGTAATACAGCAGTTTACGGTAAATATATAGATTATTTATTATTGATTAACATTATGTGTACAATTTACAGTGACAGAGAAAAGAAAATTTAAGATTAAGGTCGAGTATAAATAAAATTTCTATCGAGCGAATATTTTTTCGTATTAATTAATTAATCGTTCGTACAAAAATTTACGACGAAATAAATATATCTTCTTTCTTAATAAACATTACTCCTTTTGTTAATTATAATTCAGTTTTATATAAACAATTATGTCCTTTTTTTTGTTTTATGTTTTAAACTTTAAACTTTGTCTTATTCTGTACTCTTTTCATTGTCACTGTAGATTTTATTTATTATCATAAAAATTATAAATAAATATCGCATATCTCAAAAAGAAAAGAAAGAAAATTATAAAAAAAAATGAAAATTGAAAGTATTTTAATTTTGTTGTAATGTATATGAATATATTTGAATATATTCAACACGTTTTACACGTTTATATTTTATAAAATAATTAAAGCATCTTATATTTAACACAAATGTTTAAGTATAAAAAATTTTAATCTGCTTTTGGAAATAATCTATGAGCAATAGCAATAATAATCTCTACATAACTTTATCTAATTTAAAACAATATTTCGTATCATAATATACTTCTCTAATATTAAAAACATACAGTTAAAAACATGATTTCATTTGATGAGTAATACAACCTATAATACAACCTTTTATTTAGGCGAATGAAGAGACATTTACAATAAAGCAAAACATTTATTCAAACGATTTACATGAAAAATTAGCACATATGTCATCTTAAATAAAAAAAAATATAATTTTTATTTATTATTTATATTCTCATGTAAATTTATATATTATATTTATATTCCCAGTAAATAAATATAGATTTGAAAGGTAATTTATAACATTTATAACATAAGAATATAATTACGTATAATGTAATAGAATTACATAGAATATAATTACATTTAATGTAATATTCATATAATTACATTAAATATATTAGAATATAATTTATATAATCTTATCATAATATCACGATAATAAAATGCATCTTGAAATATTTTATGATAAAGTAATTACTTACTATTATTCAATAGCTTATGAACATGTATTATCTGTCTTTCTTTTTAATTTAAAAAAAAATATTAAAAAAAATATTATTTAGTCATTATTTTCTCTTTTTAATTATTTCTCTATTTCAGTAAAATATTGAAAATATGAAAATTCTATTTTACGCAACTACGCTGTTAATTACGAATAATGTTATATGCTTCAACCGTGCCATTAAATTACAATGTAAAGACGAAAAAAATGTACCAGTGGATTGGTAAATATTTATACAGTCAAATTTTTTATTAATTAAGATTTATACAATCTAAAAAATACCGTTTTTATTTTACTTTCAGCATAGTTATTTATGTATAAATAAATTCATTTTATAGTGATAATAAGGAATCATTTTTGTGATGTAAAAATAACGATACAAAAATAATAAATATAATAATGATATAAAAACTAATTTAATTGTAAATTTAAAATGGTACTATATTTTAGGTATGCGCTTTATAAGTTACCAAAAGTTCAAACAAGCAGTAATCCTTTAATTAAAGAAGGTCTTGCTTATTTATATATAACAAATATAACCATTGGAACTGGTTGGCAATTGTCTTCTAAATCTATCAGTTCAAACAATTCCATCCCTGGAATTACATTAGCGTCTCTTTACGATCGTGTAAGTATTTAATAAACACTAATTACTAACTGGGTCTGTTAGTAACAATAATATATTTAATTAGAACTTTATCGTAATAGTAAAATGACGAATTATTAAAAAAGAAAAAAGAAAGAGAAAAAAGAAAAGGTTGACCATTATAGTGTTTTATTACATAGGATAATAAAAATGAAAGTATGTGGAGCTTATATAACGATAGTCCACCAAATGCATCTTATGTTTGGAACTTTGGTCATACAAAGGGTATAGTGATGGCAAATAGTGAACAAGGATTTTGGTTAATTCACAGCGTTCCAAATTTTCCTCCAGTTCCTAAAAGTGGTATGCAGACTCGACCATTAAATAAGGATAATGTAGCTACCGACGGCAAATACAATTATCCAGAAAGTGGAACGTTTTATGGTCAAAGTTTTCTATGTATTTCCCTCGGTAGTGATCAATTTGATATTGTTGGAAAACAATTATTATACAACGAAATAGCAGTGTATGCAAAAAATATTCCTGATATACTTGGTAAACAATATCCGGTCCTGAAGAATGCGACTAATCAAAAACGTGTGAAAACGCCTCCCTATAACCACAAAGCCGTAATAAGATCCTTAGGAATGATTGAATTCACTTCGTTTGCTAAGAATGGAAAATGGGGAAAAGGTAAATAAATTATGTTTAATTTGTATAAAACTATATTTAAATATTTTACAAGATATATATAAGTTGTGAAATTTTAAATTTTAGAGTTATATGGAGATTTTGTAGCGCCACAATTGCAGTCGGATCTATTTGTTCAGTCTTGGTTGAATAGTCGGGGCAAATTACCTACAATTTGTACTCGTAGAAAGTAGGTAATATTATTTTTTAATCTCTGTTGTGTCGTTTTCAATGTTTCTTGTTATAAGAACATGTTTTACAGGATTTACAATATCAAAAGCCTTAAATTTGATGTTGCGAATGTAGACTATACTAACAGTCACGATCATTCCAAATGGGCTATTACAGACACCAAGAAGTCCGTTAATCACTGGGTTTGCATTGGTGATATTAATAGAGCCGTAAGTATATATTTTAAAAATGTTTACAAAATTATAAAATCTTGAAGATAATTCTCTCTTTAGGATACACAGTATTCTCGAGGTGGTGGAACCGTATGTTTTAAAGAAGATCGATTATGGAATGATTATCGTAATATTATAAATGATGTAGAGCCTTGCCATTATACGTAAAAGATTTTAGTGAAATGTAATTTGTTTTCATTTATGTTTTCATTTAGTAAAATGTAATTTTCATTTCTTTTCTTTATAGTAAAAATTACCTAATGAAATTTTAATATGTAAAAAATATATTAATAAAAGTTATATAATGACTTGTGATTTTTAATAATATATATTTTAAATTAACATTTAAGTTAATCTATGAAAAGAACAGAGAGAAACATCACTTTAAAATCATTAGGATAATGTACAAAAATACACAATCCTGAAATAACGATGATTCGATCAATTTTATAATGTTTGTAGCAGATATTTCCTTAATGTATATATTAAATTTGTGTAACACTAGTTTGAGGACACAAAATAATAACCGTTATGTTAACTGCAGTTTGCTTGCAAGTGTATAAAGAAGTCTCGGTGGCTCTTTATTACTATAAAATAAGGACAAACGACGGGGATCAGAAACAGTTCTTAAATTGGATTTTATGAAAGGAAGCAGCGACTCTTCCTTCACCAACTCTTGTTTCGTCTTTCTTTTTCTCAACTGTACTTATTGTCTAAGGAAATTGCAGAATAACTCGACGTACCGTTAATAAAAAAAAAAAGAAGGTAGTCGAGGTTTAGTAAGCAGAAAGAGAAAGGAACGATTTGCTTTTTAATGAAAATTCCAATAAATCGATTGAACTTCGGTCGTTTCAAGTTCTTTGATTTCTTTAATAAAGTTAGTTTCAAAGATTTCTTTTCGGAGACAATTATTTAAATATTAAAATAATACTATTCATGATTAATGTTTATTTTATATATATAATTTTCATGTTTATTAGAATAGAATAGCAACTAATTGATAGGGAACTACGATGCGCAATTAAAATTTTTAATAGAATGCAATCGTTTCGTTTCCCTTTTTCCAATTTATTTGTTGTATTTGTTAGTGAAAATAATTAAATGAATCTTTATCTTATATTTAGTATATAAAAACAATCACAGTTTCTCATTATAGATATTAAATACGACGCCGACATGAATACGGTTAACCTAAATCTATTCATTGATTGACTCAATCTTTTCAATCTTTAATGACTCAATGATTAAATAAAAAAGAAAGGAGTTTACATCAAAAGATTGAAGATTATTGATGATGGAGAGAATTAAAATTCGTGGGTGTTCATCCATGCGTGAATCAAACGATGCACGCCGCCAGGAGACAAAAATGGCAAAAACAAGAAGCGAGAAAGTTCGGTAAAGCATCTGGAAGCGGATCCTTGGAAAAACAAGTTGGCTGCTGCTGAAAGGGGAAGGGGAATGTAGAGATTCCTTTAATGCACAATTGGCAGCTGGCAGCTTTCGACAGCATTCGGTCAATTTCTTAAAACCTACATTGGCATGCTTATTCATCTGCGTAATTTAGGAAAATATCGGCCTCAGTATTTTCTACTTTTGGTATATTGAAACTGTCATCCGTATTAATTTATTTTAGTTATCGATATATACAATTTCAAATAACATGATCCAAATTTTTCGCTGTACGAAATTTTTTAAAAGCTTTTGGTTAAAAAGTTACCAAAGCTTTTTGAAGGGTATGGTATTATAATTGTTTTATTCTTATTTTGCTCTTTTTATCGAGATACGAAGGCCAGCTTCAATTTCTTAAATAGAACGTTTAATATTTTCTCTTGGAGTCAAACAAAGCATCAAATTTTGTAAAATATTAATAAGAGGGTTTAAAATTAATAATTAAGAATAATTAATAATTAATAATTAATAAGATATTCTCAATATTCTTCATCCTTTGTTAGGAAATATGGTCAATAAAAGTAACTATAATTATAACGGTAGATTATATTTGTAATACAATTTTTGTTAGATGTTAGACATAATTAATATGAAATATGTTAGTATTGTCTAAAGAATAATTGAACTGTATTGTATAGAGAGTGTTTATTATTATGTTTAATAATAGTAAAAAAACACATTTATAATGTATAAACGAAAATGTTGTAAAAATTAAAATATTGTACTAAGCTGAATATTTTAACCAAAATAAAAAAAAAAATCTATTTTTTCAAGACTTCACTTCATTGTTTCTTTTGGATTTTATCGTGTCGAGGTTACTAACGTTTATCGTGTCGAAGATACTAATGCATAGATCGCAATAATTTTAGATAAGCTTGAAAAAATTCATCGTTCACTTATAGTATGATTAATCAAGTGCGTTAATTATAATGAACGACAACTCGAACACTTGAAATGAAACTTATTTTGATGTCGTTTAATTTTTTTTAATGAAAAATTTAATATCTTATTCGAATCCAAGAAAATACATTATGCATCAAATGTATTAGGCATCTAGTTAAAAAAACTGTCATATCTCAATAAAATTACAAACAATGAAGTAAGTTACAATCGTATATGCTTCCCAGGAAACTATGCAATTTTTGTTTGAAACATTTTTTTGTACAGCAAATAATTTACGAGTTATTTGAAGTCATGTTACGAGACTCATTCTCATTCTCATCCTCATTCTCATTTTCAAAAAAAAAAAAAAAAAAAAAAAAAAAAAATTTTAAAAAAAAAAANAGAAAAAAGTCTTTCAAAGTAGCAATTTTCGAAAAAGCGGGAAATCATATAAAAGTTGATGAAATATGATTGACATATTTCATACTATGTACTATTTTGAATTGGCGTACTCGAAAGTGCAGATTTGGTTAAAGGACATACTAGTGTCGTAAAAGGCCATGATTTGAAGATGAAATGGTTGAAAATTTCAACGGCTGGAAAGATGAGAAGATGCAATATTCGCAGCGATATTTCAGCATTAGAGGCATCCTGTTCTGCATACTAAAATCTTGTGCATCATCCAAATATACGCACAACGCTATATACATAAGACCATGTGATTGTGCTTTACGTGTGTACTTAAGTACGCTAGCAATGTAAAGTGCACATGCGCGAGTTTGTTCTTTATCCTTTTTCTTCTGGTTATCAACATCCTACGACCATCTAGTTTCGTATCCATAGTTCATGTACAGATATGTGTGTATATATCTGTATGTATGTATATATCTTATCTAGTTAGCTTTATGTAAATTTTAATATTATCTTATATTTATTCATATCGTGTGTGAAAGAGAAATCATAATGGTTCCTTATTATACATACAAATATAAAAAGTATTATAAATATAAAAATTCAGTGCTAGGATGAATCATATTTATTTTAGTATGTAATGATAATACATAATGATTGTTATTAAGTAACATAATTCCAACTAATTAGATTAGGTTTTGCTAAACAATTCTTTCAAATTAGGTCATTTTTAAAAAAAAAAATTTTTTTTAGAATAAAAAATAAATTTATTAATTTTACAGGTGTTTTATAATAATAGGCCAAATTTAATATTCACCACAGATTTTTGAGTAGTTTCTCCTTTATACAAGAAAGTTAGCTTAAATTTAACGCTCATGTCAATGTTGAAGTATATTACATTAATAATGACTTGTTCTCATATAGTGGTAGCTCTCATTTAACTCTTACGTAAACTTTCAATTTTCGCTTATTAGTTGGTGTTTATATTTAATTTATTCCAAATTAGTAAAGGGAAATAAAACTTCTTCTGCATCATTCGAAACATAAGAAGATATTAGAGAATTATATAAATCTTCAAATAATAACATTAACATTAACATAAACATTAATTTAAAATTAACTTAAATGTTAAATGTACACATTGTTTAATTCATTGTTTCAATTAATATCAATTTGTTGTTGTGATGAAAAAGAAACAAGTTGTTATTTAAGAAAAAATTAAGAGAAAGAGAAAAAGAAATACTTAAATGAATAAAAATAGATATGTACATATAGAGATGGAGAGTAGAAGTAGAAGGTATACAGTGCTTCCGAATAACATATCCAATGAGTGGGAGGTGATTTCTTGTGAAAAAATAAGAAAAAAATATAGAATAAAATTTTTTCGTTCGAGGTTCACGTTTTAAAGATAATCTGCGTCCGCAAGTTGTTGTGACCTCTTTTGTGATATTCACAGACAGTAAACAGTCAGTCTTTATTCGGTTTTTGACAAGATGAATTATACAGATAGAGAACATGTAGATATCCGAGTCTTGGAAGTTTCTCATAACAATTTATCTACTGCTATTCGTTACTGCAGAACACGTTTTCATAATCGGCATATTTGGCCTGATTGGAGAATAATTCAAAGAATATGTAATCGTTTTCAATAATATAATTAATAATAAAGTGTTTCTGCAAAATAATATTTTCATCTCAATTGTACCTAGGATCTCTGAAACATTAATAAGTATTGTTTACAAATTTACAAACAAAGTCGGCATTTTACTTCACACGAAAAGCAGTATTTTAGCCGTAATTGCATGAGTACACAAATGAGTACACAAAACGATATTCAAACTCGATTATCTTGAAAACTATGCTTCGAGCAAAAAAATTTTATTCTATTTTTTCCTTATTTTTTTATAAAGGACTACCCGTTTGGTATGTTATTCGGATGCTCTGTATATATTATGCAAGTGCATTGCTACTGGAAACTGAATTAAGGTGGTAGGAACTGCAAAGGTGGTTCTCTTTAGTTGTAACATTGCCGGGAAACTACCTCAAACAACTGTCTCGGTGTAACTGAACTCGACTACATCACCATAGTAGTTTCAACCCAAAGCTTCCGCTACTTACCAAGAATTTATCAGACGACGCGTATTGTTGACTTATTACTTCCTCGTTGTTAGATTTTCAGGATATTTTAATTTCTGCCTAGACACTTTAGTTTAACATAATTATTTTTATGATGAAACATTATAAAATTAAATTTTCAATTGGACTTTTAAATTTTATTTCTGTCGCATTTCTCTCTTTGAAGCGGAAAATGTTCAATATAGCAGTGTATATCATTAATGCAATGAAAAAAAAATTATAAAATTAATAAAGTAGAGAAGGAATTTGAAATAAGAGTATGTATGTATGGAATAAAGATAACGATACTGGTAAGAGGGATAAAATTAGAGAGTAATAAGTAGAGAATCGCAAGTGCAATGTTAAGACTCTAGGCTAGCAAGGTGGTCGGTTCTTGTATAGACGCGGTAGGGAAGCGGCAGAGAATAATTCAAGTAGGTAGAAACTGGAAGGATAAGGGCGAGGGTTGCATGGCGGTGGAAATTGCAGATGGTAGGGGTAAAGCTGCAGCACTCCGCTTAGACAAAGCCTAACGAAGCTTCTATTCAGCAACAGTAGGCATCACGAGGCCCAACTTCACTTCTATTATACTTACTCGTCGGCACGAAGTGAATTCCATCCATCAACGGAATTCCAGGCTAAGCAGCTCTCGGCTGCCTAGCATTTCCATCTCTGGCACGAGAGGCATTCTCTCCTTTTTTGGGGCTGCATTCTCTTTGTCTTTACATCGTCGCATAAAGTACTCGATGTTTTCTTCTTTTCATCTTTTCATCGTTCTTCTTTTCGTTTTTCTACATATGGTATCTCTTCCCATTCAAGAAACTTCATGGCTTTTTTGAATTATTTGAATGTTAATATACAATCGAATCCGCAGTTAGATAATTTATAAATATTTGCAAAATAATTGCTTCGATGTAATTTTGCGTGTAAGAGGAAATATAAATTATCTATTACTTGATAGAAAATGATTTTAGAATCT
Organism: Lepidotrigona ventralis hoosana; assembly: GCA_002806875.1. NCBI lineage: Eukaryota > Metazoa > Arthropoda > Insecta > Hymenoptera > Apidae > Lepidotrigona > Lepidotrigona ventralis. The sequence goes on from NIPQ01090703.1 coordinate 47,339, forward strand.
ATTTTCTTTTTTCTTGTTGCACTGTTCAATTATGTCTACTTATTTTTTCCCTCATTGTTTATGCCTTTTTTTCTCATATGACTGTAGACTTATCGACAATTGAGAATATATGGTGTGAGTTTGTGGCTAGGATAAGCACGTCTCTAGTGTAATAAAATTCCTGGAAGGAAGTCGGCACCGTTAGTTGGTACAACTTTCTTGCAAGGAGAAAAAGAAAAGGAAGAAGAAGAGGAAAAGGAAGAAAAAAAAGGAAAAGAAGAAGAAGTATCAATCCCGTAACATCGATTGGGTTGAATTCTTCGGATCGTAACAAGCTTTAGTTTTCATTACAAATAAACATATCATTTTTTATTTGCTTTTAAATTTTTGTATCACAACTTTTGATACAGAAACTCAAAAAATTACATTTTAATTCTTCTTATTAATAAGTACTAATAGCTGAAGTACTAATGAAGAAACATTGTTTAATCTTCATTATTAGATCTTATTATTTGAGTTAGAAATTATTAAAAAAAATTCATTGCACATTAATATATGTACCATTGAAAATATGTATATAACTATCAGAGAAAAAGTTAAGATTGAAAATATACAATTGTTATAGAAAAAGTTAAGTCGTTTTATATATATATATATATATATAAAGTTATAAAAGTATATATTATATATATAAAATTATAAAAGTATATATATATAAAATTATTAAAGTATGTATAAAGTATATATATATTTATATATACATATAAAGTTAAGAAAAATATATAATTATTATAGAAAAAGTTAAATTGAAATATGTCTAATGCAAATTATAAAACTTAAGCATCGACTTCTAATAGAATTTAAACATTACTCTTAAAACTAACAGAACTTAAATATTATCCATATATTATGGGTTTTCGAGTTTGGCATCGCAATATTTCGAAGTACTATATTGACATTTACAATGACATAGATCTTGTCTACTCTTATTATGAGAACACGTTATTGCTCAGATCACTATAGGTTATCTGTTTTTTCTTACTTTTTTCTGTAATATACAAAGAAGTAATTACAGTAAAACTATGCAATAGTTAATTCTTGAATTGAGTTACAAATTTGTATATCCCATTTTTTTACAAATATAATTTTTGAATAGTTTGGAAAAGATGATCAATAAATCTGATGGAATAAATCCAAACAAAATGCAAGAACAAGTATAAAACAAAATGAGAAAAAAAATAGCATTCATTAGTAGCTGCTAGCTATTAAATATCAATAAGATCATTCTCAGAATGGATTTATTATGAACCAAATATTTATAGATGAACTTATTCTATTCTTTAAGTCTAGACTTATCGTAGTATTATAATAAAGAAAAAAAAAACGCAAGATGAAAAGAAATACGGATAAGAAAAGATATATATTAGAAGATTTATTGATGAAACTTTAGAACAGAACAACTCAAACAAAACAATGACTATATACTTTTAAGAATGATTTACTAGAGAAGATATGAGCCATCATATTAATTGATTCATGATGAAGATTTATATAAATATGATTCTGAAGATTCGCTTTATTTTTCTTCCTTTTAATAAACCATGCTTCATAATATCATCGTTTTTTCCTTGAAATGCAGTTAAAAAGTAAAGTAGTTAAAACTAGTAATTCAAATATAATTTCGGACCAATTACATAGTGTAAATAAATTTACATGGCATTTAATGTTAATACATGATAAGTGCAGATCAAAAAAGAAGGAAGTATAGAAATGAAGAGATGAAGATAGCTTGAGAATAAAAATAAGCAGATAAAGTAGTAGAGACGTTAGATAGAATGATGTTAGATTTTCATCGTATTCACTGGCAAATTTTATTGGGTAATAGAAAGTTCACTTGATGCTTATGAATGTATATTACATTAGTACCCACGCTACTTTGGGATTTGAGGTAACAAGCTTTCCTAATCTCCGTGATCCTTTTTGTCTTTATTGCTTTATTACTCTATTGCTTTTCATGTTATTTCAGTTTTCTTTCTTTGTTGTATTTATGTTGATTTAAGTAAATGATAGTGAAGAAATTATTGTCAACTGAATCTACTGAATTATATTGAAATGAATCAATTTTTAACACTTAATAGACGGGATTTGTAGATTTACATTTTTTCATACTAACTTCCTAAGACGGACCACGTAGATTTACGTAAAAAATATAGATATAAAAATAAATAATCTATAAAAATTACCTCTTATTAAGAATAATGCTAATTTAATAAATTTGCAACGTTTTAAAATCTTGCATGCATTTTTCTTTCATTCCCTCAAAAATGCCTGAAATTGGAGAAAAAGCAACCCGTCTGTTAAGTATTAAGAAATATTTCAAAATAGAGATTAATTCCCCTCAATCGAACATTTTAGTAATTAAATATCGTGTTCAACAATTTGAAAAAAGATTTTAGTTAAAAGATTTTAAAAAACGAATTTTTGACGAATTATATTCTCTATTAGCATCTCGTTTGGAATATTTGAACTTTCGAAAAAAATTCGATCGTGTCGAAAATTCTAATTTTAATCCATGTCTTTGATCTAAAAAACTATCGAAGGAAAGAGATTCTTATGTTGGCAAACCGTGAAAATAGGAACAGACGTTGAACGTTAGACAGCTGCTTGAAGATCCGACTGGTATTTACAAAAGCAGTCTAGAACAGGCGAACTAGAATCGCTTCTATTCTCTCCCTTTCTCTTTGCCTTTCTCTTCCTCTGTTTAGAAGAATATAGAAGTACTGGAAGAGCATTTGTATGCCGTTTGGAAGGTAGGTGGTGAGACATTGAGGGATGCATTAGCGGTCTGAAAATGCTCCAGCGAGTGGTTCAGGTTTGTTTGGCAGACAGAGAAATGTGCGTATTTAAGAAACAAATATATGGTGTAGTTGTCAAAATGAAAACATTTCGTGTTTTGGGACAAATAATAAATAAAGAGTTATATCGATGATGCAATTAAAGACAGAAATAAAATTGCACGTAATAAAAGATAGAAATAATAAAGATTAACAGCGTAATATAAAATTTTGATAATATTGAAACGTCAAATAGAAGAGGAAAAGAAGTTAAAAGTTTTCTAGAAAAGTAGTGAAAAAAAACAGACGTAACACATAACGACTTTGGCGCAAATCCATGGCGAGAGTGGTCGCGTCTTCGTTACATTATGAGTTGCTAGGTATTGTGTACTACTTGCTGACTGACTGTTTTATTGGCTATCGTGACGCTCTTAAAGTCAGTCTTAAAGTCAGTCCTATAAAATAATTCTCATTATTATTTATAGTATAAGTCTAACAGTACTGCGTTTTGGGGCATCCCTCAACATTACGTTTATAGTCCTAGCAGTACGAAGTCAGAGGAATGCAACCTTTACGGTCTAGAAAAAAAAAGTACGAAATAGGAAAGATTAGTGTTAGTTTACCTATACTTATCACATAGTAGCTCAAGACAATTGCTAACGAGTGGTACAAACTTTTTAATGGTTTTAAGTGGCGATTCTGCCTTCATTTATTCGAGTGTAAGGAGAAAGATTGCTGAAACTAGGATGAGCCATTTATTTATTGATCGCATGTACAGCTTCAGAGGAAAACAATTGTAGTCACTAATATATCCTTTGAAGCAATTTCTACTGAATTAAAGCCATCCAATTATATGTATGTATACATCGCGAGAACTTCTAAATGTTTCATTACATGTTTTGTTAATTTCTTAATATTTTGAAAAGTTTCTATGTTTTATATTTCATATCACTTTCGTGGATGATCGAGTATCGTGTTTCCAGGCTAACAAATGTCGTCAAATCTGTCTGTCCAAGTCAAGTGACAGACGCGGAAGACCTCGTACGTGCTTTCTGAAGTATCCTCTAGTTCAAGAGAGTCTTTCTCAAGCATCTCTACTAGCAGCAACCTTGCCAACCTTGTCGGCTATCCCAGCTTTTTACAAAATGGGTGACGAAATATCCTCATCGTTTCCAAATTTCGTTGTACACACATGTCGCAACAGTTGTTTCTTATACAACGATTAGTTGAATAGAACTTGATTTACTCTTTTATTTCGAATTTATTGATAATTTGTATTTTCACGTAACTATAAAAAATGGTAAACTCTATTATACTTCTTATGGATAGAAATTCAATGAAAACTACGTTTTATGGTACTAAAAACGTAGATCATATTATTTTATGCCTATAAAATGATTACATGCATATACATAAATTGAATTTAGTGAAGTTAGTCTTAAGTATTTTGTCATTTCTTTTCTTTTTTAATGTAAATCAGTTGGCATTACAACTTTTATACATAGTCCTATGTATAAAATAATATATGGGATATAAGCAAAAATATTTTTGTTTTCTTTCTAAATAGTATTTATAGTTCATTAACAGCAAGCGAAAATTGAGTGTGAATTAACATTAAAATTTTCTTTTTTCAATACAATATTAAAGATTTTAAATATATTTTAATTGTTAATGATATAAAGTAATCAAAATCATAAAAATCATTATTTTTCTAAATTTATGTTGTGAATATATATTATACAAAGAAAATGATAAATAGAAAGTGCTTGGGTACACTTGACTTGCTCGGTCTTTTTAATAAAAAATGAAATCGATGAAAAGAAGACGACAAAGATGTGGATAATCTTTTTGTAGATTCTTAACAAGATTTGCCTTAGTATATAGTTTTGCAGGAGATGAAAACTGATCTAAACATTCTTCATAGATCGAGTAAGCAAGAGAGTCCTATGTGTCATATGCCCCATGACCAGGAACAACGCTATTAAAACTACAATGATGGCCCATATGAAAATAGTCCAAAAAATAAAGAAAATAAATCAGCCTTTGAAACCTTGAACTTGCGTCTTCATTCTGTCCGATTTCGTTAGGAATCACGAGTCAGGCACGAGTCGTCTTAAGGTACTTTGACCAGGAATCAAAGTACCAATAGAATAGGATATATAAGCATAGAAAGGGCTCACAGACAGAAGTAGTTCAGCACTGCAGCAAGCACAAGTTATTATTATAATATTTTTGTTTGTTATCAAGTTCCGTAGTGNGTACAGGAATCAAAGTACCAATAGAATAGGATATATAAGCATAGAAAGGGCTCACAGACAGAAGTAGTTCAGCACTGCAGCAAGCACAAGTTATTATTATAATATTTTTGTTTGTTATCAAGTTCCGTAGTGGAAGTCTTGCCTTGTTCTAATAAATAGTTCTGTAAAACTGTAAAGTATAATTCTTAATTATACTCTTACAATGTAACATCGCGCATCTGTATCTTTTTTTTGGGGGGGGGGAGAGGGGGGGGTTCCGCAACCGGACTCCAACCGTGATAAGAGCATAGAAAAGAAAATAGTCTGGAAAGTTAACAGGAAAGGAACAACTACCTCTACTCCAACGTATTCTTTCCTATTATTTTTCTGTAGTTTAGATGGAATCGGTTTTATTGATCCTGTGTTCTGTTCTTTGTTTTCTCTCATTTTATTTCATGCTCTTTTCTTTCTATATTTTTTGCTGTTCAGTCGTAAACCGAGATCAACTTGAAAAAGTCGTGTATTCTCGTTTCACTTGTCACGAATCATTTTATTTATACCTGTAATCTTGCTCTTCAACACTTCTTTCTACAACATAATAATTTCTATTTAAAGTTGTTTCAATGGAAATTTTTTTGTGGTAATGATATTTTCAAAATAATAGGTGCTGTTTTGGTAAATATGGAGTTTAAGAGATTTATTATGACTTTGATCTTCAAAATTATCCCCCTGAATGACTTTTAGAAGGATCAACCATCGCTTGTTGTTTGTTAAAAAATTATAAACAAAATAACTTTCATAACAAGCATAGATCAATTTCTAAAGCATAGATATATGTATTTACATATACACTACGACTTGCATTCACCGACTTAAATTTTATCTAACTCAAACGAATAACAAAAGAAATATCAAGTCCTTCTTAAAAAAGTATTGATATTGGTGTTACGATATATATGAAGATCTTGTTGCATTGCAATTACAAAATATAGTCAGTGTAAATTATCATTATGCCGTATAATAGCAAGAATTATTTCTTCGAATACATTTTCTAAATGTAATTTTATTTTAGGACGTCATTAGAAAGTAATTATATTGAACGGATGAGAAATTTATTTGAAATATATGATTAAATCTATAATAGATACATCATGCACAAACCGTTAGGAATTGTTAAATTGAAGTTTAAAGATTTTGTCAAGTTGGAGTTTCTGGCAATGTTCTGTTTCGTAAAAGAGACGTCGCGGTAACATAGTCTTGTTCTCGGAAAACTTACTCCGACTCTATAATGCTCAACGTCTGAGCTTTCGATGGCGTAGCTTTCGAAACTACGCTGCAATTACCATTTGATGAGTAGAAATGTTGTACAAATATAGTTTATTCATTGAAGAAATCTCAATTTCCTAGCTATCATAAAAATTGTTTCAAAAAATTCCTTTCCTCAAGTTTTACAATTTTTTCGATAAAAGTTTTGTTATTACTGAATGTAGCCTTGACATTACTCATGAAAGTTAAAGGCAATTTTCCCTGATTTTCTGTGGCTTATTTACGACTATATATGACAAATGAAATAAAATGTTACGTTAGAAACTCCAGTTTCGTATTGAAATAATAATAAGTGTATAAATGTAATATGATGCTTGAATCCTTTATATAAAATAATAGTTCTGTTTCTAAATCCAATATCCTCGTCTTGGTTCTTTGCAATTTCAAGATTTTTTTTACCTCATATTTGCTTTTCATTACTTTTTTGCTAAATCGTTATTCTATCGTAAATTCTAGATCTTTTTCTCTATTGTTTAGAGAATTTTAATTATATTTTAGATTATATTGTTTAGAGAATTTTAATTATATTTTCTCTATTGTTTAGAGTTTATTAATCTAATCGTAAATTCTAGATCTTTTTCTCTATTGTTTAGGTGACGTTTCTTTTTTCTTATCTTTTTCAAACAGAAAAATTATATTTTCTTTATTTATTTCAGTTCCGTGCGACTAAAGTATTTGATCAATATTTGATTACAATTATTACATAGTGATGTTTCAGCAGGCGTTTAAAGTCCTATCTTTGAAGAAACATTACAGAACAAACTTAGTTGGCAATAATGTTTCCCTTACTGAAATTATATTTATATATGCTTTAATTACCGAATACGACGACATTTGCCAATGCTACATTTTACATTTAGAACGCATCTTTTGTTTAACGCGTAATCGAAATTTAATTTGGAAAAAGACATACTCTAATTGTCACTTTGTGTGTTATTTTTCTTTTTTTTGAAGTTAAAGAATATTGTTTTTTTTTTTTATTAGCGAACGATTATCGATAAAATGTTTCTACTTTTAGTTAAGTAATTATATTTAATGATACGACGTAAATGAATAAATAGCGAAAAATGTTAGTTTACAAGTTTTTAATAAGTGTTGTTGAAGATAAAAAATTATTAGCTAGAACATAAATCTTTTTAAATCGGATGGTTCGAAATATTAAGGAAAGGTTACTTGAGCCAAAAATAAAGTTTTGCAACTATTTTTCATACGTCATGATCAGACGAAAACTCTAAAATTTTTGAGTTACATATAATGTGAGTTTCAATTTCATATTTAAAATTTTTTAAATTACAATATTGCAAAATAGCAGAGTTATTCACTAGTTTTGAAACTTCATTTTGATAGCCGGCCGCCATTAACTACAAAGCACTGGAAAATTTGAAAAATTCTTATTTAATTTACAAATAGAAGTATATTATTTAAAATATTGCGCACAAATTTTTTAAAAATTTTATTTATTATAGAAATGACAATAGCATAAAGTGGGAAAAGTGAACTTCGGATGTTTGTAAATAATTGAAATATCAAAAACGGTATTTTACATAAAAACGATATTTCTATTTCTAATTCAATAAAAATTGTTTCGTTTCAGATAATATTTTGTTTCGATCCTTCACAGTGATAACGACCAGCAATCAATGTTCTTTTAAAAATAAATTGAATAATTTTGCTATTTTATAATATTTATATTCAACAAATGTTGCATTTGTAACATTTAAAAAAGTTAAAATATAAAGCTAGAAATCATATCACAAAAAAAAGTTGAAATTTCTTATTTTTATAAATTATTTATGAAAAAAATTCGTAAAACTTGGACTTATTTTTGATATTTTCACGGTGGTCTTCTTCCTTAAGACTTCTTCCTTCTTCCTTCTCGATTTCCTCCCTAAAAAAGATTTGTGGAATGTGAATGTGGTTCTGCAAATGGGTTGAAAATCGAATCTGTCGTTTACACGCGAGCTTATTTCAAGCTTCAAGTCGGATTGTTGTCGTAGTGTGTCCGATTGTGAAAATCTCATTGTTTGCTCGATTAAACGATCGAAGATGACGGAGAATGATATGGGAGAAATGAAAGCACCATTAGAAGAAACAATGAATGATTCACCAAAAGAATAGAAGGGAATTCACGGGAATGAACAGAAGTAGGTAAAAGGAAAGAACGAGCTGTCGCTGAGAGAAAGAAAGCTAACAAGTTGAGAAAAGTAAAGTACCGTGTTTTTACTAACTATTATCCTTCTGTTTCGAGTTCTAATTTGTTTTAAAACTACATACATAATATTTATTTATTCTCCTTGGTGGTTTGTATTACTTATAAGAAAGAAAAATTTCCAATGAAACTGGACGAGAAAAATTACGAGAAAAATTTATTCTTAATGTTATTGTACATTGCGTTGTACAATGTATTGTACATTGTGTTATTGTATTATATAATTTATTGTACAGTACAACGTATTGTATTGTATTGTATTAACAGTAAAATAAAAGTGATAAAACTTGATGGTCGAAGATTAAGAGAGGAACATTCTCCATGCTCTATAGAACATCGATGCAATACAACGTGATGCGGTGAAACTAGGAATATGCATGAGGTATCTTCTGATCGTAAAGCGAGAAACATTTGTCTTGTGAAAAATGTTGAAAAAGACTAGACGGCCAAGTGTTTTGGAAGATTAGGTGAAAAAAGTTAGGAGAACATTTGGATCTGCGCAAAAATAAAATGCCGAACAAAAAGAAAGTAGTAAGATGAAAGTTTTTTTCGTGAAACTGACAAACTTCTCGTGAGTCGGAGAACCGGTCTGATATGAATGGACATGGGAAGAAATTTTGATCGATTTTTCGCTCGTTTTTATCTCCTCGAATTCAAGTGTTTATTTCGTTGTAACGAACCTGATAAGAAGTTTTAAGAAAAATCAATGGCTATTATCATTAAGCAGTTCTCTCAGATATCTTAACAAAATAGGTTCTCGAATACCTTCAAACAGATTAATTTGTTCTATGAAATCAACGTTTCATTCGTATTAATCTGGTTTTTTCTATTCTTAGTCTTTTATTTAACTTTTCAACTTATTTCTAAATTCGTAAAATTAATTTATCCGTAATTGTAACTTCTATCACTAATAGTTGAATTACATTTGCTTATGATACTTAGTTTATGTTTTTATATATTGCATTTTGATCGAACAAGTTTTAACTGTTATGTTTAATAAATATTATATATATGGGGTAAATATCCTCACTAAATACATTTTCAAGATGGAAAATTGGAAAAATTAGGAAGATCAAAAAATTAATATTCAACATGAGATAATGAAATGTATAGAAATTTGAAAAATGGGATAGTGGTTATTGACAAAACAAGAATTAATGAGTTTTAAAAACAGATGAAGTAAATTTTTTGAGTTGATTTCAGCGTGGTAGGTCAGTTGGATTTAATGTTGGAGGAAGAAGACGGAGACTCGAAACGCGTAATTTAAATAGGCAGACAGCCGAGGAACGCGGTGGCAGATTCCATTAAAACTTTTCGCTTGGCTCGTACGAGAAGTGACACGTATTCTCGCATACTCGAGTAAAGTAATACATTTTAAAGAATTTAAGACAAGAAATTTACATTAGAAAAGTTTACCGGGGGAATTAAATAAAAAGCATTTGAAATGCATTGTAATCACTTAGGAAGTAAAAATGTCCATAGCCCATTTATAAATTTCTCTTTATTTTGTTAATTATATCTAGCTAGAAAATTGTACAAATTTTTTTTTCAAATAAAATAGAATTTTGTATAAAAGAAGCGAATTTATCTCGAGTGGTTTTGTTTGAAATAGAATAAGGCGAAACTGTTGAACCAGGGAAAAGCAAAATAAATGGCAACGAAGGATAACAAGCGTAGTTAGAACATGACCGAGCCATGAAGTCTTGTAATCCGAACGCAGACACTGTTTGTTTGATCTCGTCTTAGATTTTGCAAAGTCGACGGTAAGCCGGTTCTCCACTTGGTTCACACGTTTCCACGTTCAGCAAACACATCGATGCTTGTTATCGCCAAGTCTACTTTCATAGGATATCTATCTTGGTCGTTTCTCGCGAGCTCCATCTTTTTTTTGATGGGACCATAAGACTCGTCATCTTGTATTATTGCGATTACAGCTTTCTTCTTCTTTAATAATTCGTTGAAAACGGTAATTTACAACAATATGCACTATGCACGTATCAAAGTCGCTGTGTTGTGGCTCAATGGATCAAATAATATGGGTCCCATTCGAGACACTTGAGTTTGAGATGGATAGCCACCGTGTGGATAAACTGTGATGAAATGGTAGGAAATGATATGATTCCGATAGAGAATCAGAGATCGTGATAACTGTACATTTTGTAATTGATTGTCGTATCGATCGGTACGTTGCCTTGAATTTATCGCACTATTGATTTGTAATGGATCGTTATACAGATCGGTACATTACTTACTTGAATTATAATTAGTATCATACATGAATTCACTCGTAATGTTTCATATTATTCTAGTTTTGCTGCCATCTGAATTTTTTCGTATGATACAAAATACAAGAATATAATTACATCTTTCGATTCACCACATGATCGCGATGTCAAAAATAATACTTGAAATTTCTGTGAATGACTGTGGTCGGTTTGTATGCTTGTATTATATTATATTTGCTGGTATAACATTTCGGATTGGTTTATTGCTTACATTGACGATCGTATTTTTCCTGTTTTTGAAAAACTTTCATAAAAGAAACAGAGTCACTGCGAAAATAGAATCAAGAGGTAAAAATATTGACATCATATCAAAGAAATTTAGAACAAAAACAACGAAGTCGTAGCTTTTGTTTGTCGTGCGTAATATCATGATTCTCTAAATAAAATTTGGCCGTTTCAAAAAACATAAACCTTAGCCACCTATTTTCTATTTTATTTTTTCTTGGCATGTTTTCGTACTGGCTATTTTCTCAGTTATTCTGCAGCGTGATAGGTTGAGGATAATTTGACGGATTCTTGCTACTGTGTGCTTGCTACTGTGTGCTTCATTCTATCGCTGCAACGAGACTTATAGGTTTATGTTCTTTCCCTAAACGTGTGAAACATCGAATAAATAGATTAGAATTTACTGCGAAAACAATAAATCCCATTGTGATCCCTTTGCGACAATTTGCCAAGTATCGGAACAAAGAATTGAGAATTGGTGCAAACGAGAAAATGGGAAAACGGGAAAACAGGGAAACGGGAGGACCAGTGAGAAATGTCTTGAAAATTAAAAAAAAGTATTTTTTGTCAGTTTTCTATCTTTGTGGCGCGGTGTGAATAATAATTTGCCCGATTCTAGTATATACATACGGAACCTAGAAAAGAATTTTCTCTTCGACGATTGTTTCTCTTATTTTTCTATTTCTTTTTTTAGTTTGATAAATGTTTTAACATGTCACTTTTTTCAGTTTCGCGTGTCGTTCTATTAAATTCGTCTTCCTTTGTTCGAGCTGAAATTTGTTGGACTCTTCACATTATCATTATAGTTTCTGTGTTTAGTGCCAAGGATATTCGATGGATTCATTCGATTGATTCAAATGAAGAATGCTTATTCACCTAAATGTAAAATATCGATGATATGTGCAATGTAATTTGAATGTGATTGAACTGATTGAAAAATGTACTGTTGGATTCTGCGTAAAGAAACAACATTTATACTTTTAAGGGAGTTCATTCTATGTCACAACCGTGGTCAAGAATAATGTTACAAAATCTGCTTGATGAAAAAGAATGTTCTTTTCGTCTTAGCGTTTTTTTTTTTTATAATTTTGTCTATGGTAAATCTTGTCTATGGAAGGGCAAAAAAAAATTGGATGATTAATTACTGAATTTTGCCCTATGAATAACTGTTTGGTCATTTTAGGGAGACTATTGCTGACTCAGTGTTAGCATTGAGACGATATTGTCAGGGTTAGTTGGTCATCTAATTGTAAGTACAGTTTCTCATCGAATCATTCTTGAAAAATTAGTTAGTGATTAATGTTGTTCTATTCATAAGAAATTAATTAGACGCCAATAGCACGGAAACAGAGGATGCTGAATCAGTTCGATGAAATTATTATAAACATGCGGTATACATTTATCGTTTAAATTTTGTGCAATTATCGACAAAACAAAAATTCTATTTTATTTTTTTATTTTTTTATTCAATTGCTTGTTCAAAATTCTTGGATGAATCGTTTTATTCGATTTTTCGTGTGCAACTGATTATTGCAAAACTTCGATAGTTCTATCAAGTGTATCAAGTGTCGCAAGTCGCGTGTTTCGTGTCGTGTCTAACACATCTGATTCAGCATTAATTAACCAAACCATATAAATGCAGCAATTACAAGTTGACCCGAGAGTATAGCACCGTTTTTTACATCTTTTCTTCGATTCATCCAATTGCAAGTCATATTTTTTTCCATAATAGGCAATTGAATAATCACGTTGATTTATTGTATAGTTACAAGCTGGTCAAGTGATTGTTGAAATTACACAAGTGAGTGAATTCATTAGTCGTTTAGAATCGAAAACAGACCACGTACGAGGTACTTTAGTGAATTTAGTTGACCGCGATAGGGAGTAAAATTTACGTAATAGACGTTATTTTCGTAGTTGTGGTTGCACGTATTCGAAGGATGCATCGAGGAAAAAGGAAAAAAGGATCGCTAATGTTCCCAACGATGGTTTCACGACGATCATTTGCTGAAAATACGGGAACCCGAAAGTAAACGCGTAACTGGAACATCAGATATTTTCTTTTCGTCGAGTCTAAGTTAGTCGACTTAGGAACCCGTGCACGTGTGCAGCCGTGTGCAGTTTTCGTGACCCGCTAACCACGTACAACGGACCAGCAACGTCGCTGGTTATACTGCAGACTGCAGACTAAACGAATAACTTATGCGTTCTGAATAGGAGACCCCCCCTCCCCTCTCTCCCTCGATCTTTAACCTGGCGCTTTGCATTACTACTTCGAATAATGCGCCTCTTTATATATATATTCCAAGAAGCTTCGCATCGTCCTCATCTATTCATCTGCTTCATTTTTGTATTCTATCTCAACAACGATTTTTCTTGAAAAGAGCATCGATCGAATTGATATCTCTGACAATTTCACAAAAACTGGTTTGCATACGATATATAAGAGACTAAATCGCAACTTTTCCTAGAACAATTTTCGTAAATTATTCGAGTGAAGCTGTTACGAGACTGGTGGTAGTTATGCAATCAATTAACATGTAATCGTGATACATCAATCACAAATCTATAGCTACGGTAATAATGGAAACCACAGTTACCAGATTAAAGAATAGAGCCGGAACTTACAAAATCGGAAACTGTGTCTTCTCGTTTCGTACATTAGATGCCAAGATGGAAATACGATCGCCTCGAATGTTGTTAATTTTTCATTTTAATCGTCGACAATGCCTGGATTAATCGATTTATCCTGACATCCGATTTATGTTGATATCCTAACTTTTATGATATTGCGAATAGTATTAAATCCGTTAATCTAAAAGCCCATATATACGTTGAAATATACGGCGATGCACGAATCGACTTTTAGGTTTCATGAAACCTGCATCAGAGTTAGTTTATCTCCACACTACTGATTCTTCAGTTCTTCGTGTGACGCCAACGTTGAAACACGTGTTTTAAAATGGACGGATTATCTTCCAGCTCTAATATTACTGTTAGTAATAGGAGGTTTATTATTACTTACAAAAAATAGAAAGAAATTAAATACTAAAAAGAAATAGGCAAAAAGATGGTTAATCCAGAGCAATAAATTTTCCAATTCCGCGCTATTAAATATAAAATTAATAATTTTAATGTTAGAGTTTTATATTGTCCTCCAATGTATGATTCTAGCTAGGAATTGATAATTTCAACCAAAATGTGCTGTTAAACTATTCAATTGACAATTTGCTGTGAGTTCAAGCAAGAATACTCCCACTTTGAAAGAACTATCGTGAAAACCATCTTGACAAGTTACATGCATGGGATCTGGCCATGGAGATATGCCACATGTTCATTTTGCATAATTGATGCTATAATGTATAGTTAGAGAATTCAAGCAAGAGTTTACAGTCATTTTCATTTTGATGCTTTAGTTTTCATGGCAGACGAAGGCATGGTTCTTGAATTGAAAGAGAGATTTTACAAATTCGATGTTGAATTAATTTTTTGCATTCTTGCATTTCAAGGTAAGTAGTTAGCATGTAACTATGTATAGCAATATCAATCATATATTGTTGTCATATGTTGTTTTTTGTAAATTTTGAAGTTAATTCAGGTTGATCGATGCTGGATAAAGAAAGAATGTGTTATAACGCGTCTAATATCGGGATTCGTATTTCAAAACAAAGTTTACCACTTTTTAATAGACATTAAACAATAGACATTTAACTTGTCTGTAGAAAAAGAAAGTAATTTTTAGCAATGGGTTGAGCTATTAGCTGATTTGTCCATACATTCTAGCTATATCTGTAATGGTTTCATGTAATTGCAAGTCGGTCAATAAGTTTGGATGTATTTGCCCAAGTTAAGCGTGCATTATTATCGCTTCGAGTAACTTGTTCAGCATATTCGTTAACAGCACTTTCAATATAAATTGTCATATTGATTATTAACGATTGTTTGTTAAATTCATCAAGTTTTTTATTAATTTGTTTATTAATTTCGGTTGAATGTTTATCTAGTTCCTGTACAAGTTTAGCTGAATCCCGATAATGAATGTTTTTAGGATGTGAGTTTCGTTCTTTACAAGCTTATTTAGGTAATTATTATTTTCTATAACTTTGTCTGTCTGCGCGTTATAATATGTTGCATTTGATTCTAAGAAAGTATCAAAGAGCGTTTACTTTTACGTTGGTGTATGTTACTGCCTATGCTATTGAAAAGATTTTTTCGATATACTTTCTATTGATTAAACCTATTAATTTGTACATTGAGTAAAGACTCATTAAAATTTTTTTGTTGAGTTGATACAACTCATTTTTATTTTTGATTCGAGGCCTAGCAAATCACTTAGGTTGTAAAATACTATCACTTTCCATTCTTGGTGATACACTCATCCCATTGGATCAAAATATAAATTTGGTAGATCTTCGAAGTCACTTATTTCATATCCGCGATTGCCCGAGTGGTACTATAACAAAGTAATTAATTACAATTATTTTAATCAATATTAGTGTATTTTATGCGATTTACATGCGTGATATAATGCTTGTTTCCTTTCAACAATTTTACATTTTGTTCCAAAATCACTTTAATGATTTCATACGGCCCGCCCTTGATAAGTTCATAGGATTTTTTATACGTTTATTTTCTCCAGTCTTCAACTATACTTTATTACCAACTAAGAAGTTTCGTTCATTTATAACTTTGCATAACTTAAACCATTTATTTAACTTGAACATATTTCTGTTTGGTTTCTTCTTTTATCTTTGACGTATATTTGAATAACTTATTGAATATGCGAATGATGCGTTGTTTTAACGTACGAAAATATTCATCGTATGTGATGATGACCTTGATCGTCTATTTCGCTCAAGATGTTAGGTTTATAGCCAAGAATTAAATTAATTTGAACGGTGTGAAGTCGGTAGCTGTATATATGTCGTTGAGTTGTATGTATGTGCAAAGAAAGGTAGTAATTCTGTAGTCATTCAATCGATACTGTTGTTATTAGTTCGTAGAAATTCATTGAGAGTTGCATGCATTCATTCGATACTACTATTTGATTGTGGATGAAAAGGCGAAGTTTTTAAATGGGTTATGTTAAATAATTGTGTAAATCGTTGAGTTAATTTGCTAGCTTTAAATTCTGTTCGTTATGTGTTAATATTTGATTCGGTACATCAAATGAGAAACGTATTGTTTTACAAAATTATCGATAATGGATTCTGCGTTGGTCTCAATTAAGGAGTACAAAACGTTAAACAGTCTCGTATCGATAAAATATAACAGTGTCCTAACTCATCTGGTATAAAATGTGGTCCTATAATGTGTAATGCAATTTTATCGTTAAAATGTTTAGGTGTGTCAGTTAGTCGTAGTGGAGCTTTATAAGTCTTTGTCTATCTTTTCCTATTGGCATCTAGTACATTTACTGATATATTATCTAACATCTTCGTAAATTCCTTTCCAGTAATAATGTAGTAATTTAGTAATTCCTTGATGTCCAAATTGCAATCTATGAAAGTTATGTAAAATTTGTAACTTTTCATTTTTATTCTCAGGTTGTTCTAGTATGTCGCCAGTCATTTTCATGGTAATTAAAAGATCATTGAATATGGTTCGGAAAATATCTTCTAGTGACTTCTTTGTGCCTTCGAATACGTTATATAGCTTATTTATATTAAAATGAATCAAGTTGTTTTCCTGGGCTACAGCTATATCTAATGTATTCTAATGGATTTTGAATATTATTGAATATTATCAAATTTAACAATATTCGCAATGATCGCTAATATTTTATTATTTTCGTCTTCGACAATTTTATAATCGTTAACTTCCGATTGCTCGAAATGAATTGAGATAGCGTTTTCCGACAAACAAAGGTTGTTTGACAAATTTAAAATGTTTACGTCAACCTGATTTGCTCGTCTCAACGAAATTTACCGAGTTGCAACTAAGGCATCTAAATTTGATTTGCCTTTCTTATTGAATTTCATACTCATATTCTTCAAGTTGTATTCGCCAACGCATCAGTCGCGATGATGAATCTTACGTTCATCAATCACTTCAGTGGTTCGTGATCGGTGATTATTAAATAATTTTTCTAATAGATATGGCCTAAAATGTTTTACTGACCAAACTATTGCAAGAAGATTCTTCTCAGTCGTTGAATGATGTTGCTCAGCTTTATTTAGACTTCTGGAAGTATACGACAGGCTATAAATCGCTTTTTTCATTTTTCTGTTCCAATATAGCGCATAATGCATTATTACTTGCGTCGGTAGTTAGAAAGAATTGTTTATTGTAATCAGGAAATTTTACAACTATTGCATAAATCGTGCTTTAATATCTCAAATGCTTCGTTTATTTCATAATTCCATTGGAATTCTGTATTTTTCTTTGTTAATTCGTTCAAAGGACGTGCTTCTTTTGAAAAATCTTTCACAAATTTTTTATAATAGTTGGCTAACTCAAGGAATTGTTGCAATTGTTTTAAATTTTGGGAAGGATTGTACTGCATCAAGTTTATCAGGATTAGGCAAAATGGACTTTTGTCCGTTATTATATGTCCGAGATATTGATGGTCAGGTTTTAAAAATTCACATTTATATGGTTCAAGTTTTAAACTTATATCATGAAAACGTTTTTAAATTGGAAAAGTGTTTTTAAATTATTGTTATGATCTTCGATTGATTTGCCAAAAACAATGACATTATCGAGGTAAACGAAACAATTTCCCTATAAAATCCCGTAATGCATTGTCCATCATATGTTGAAACGTCGCAGGTGTATTTCTCAATTCAAATGGCATTCTATTAAAATGATAATGTCCATGTGGCGTTGAAAATGTCGTTTTATATTTAGACACGTCATCCATGCTAATTTGATGGAAGCTCAAAATCAAAGGCTGAAAAATATCGACAATTGCCTAGTTGATCTAAAATATCGTCAATATTTGAGAGGGTAATTATCATGGGGTGTTTTCTCGTTTAGTTTTCTAAAATCAACTACCACGCAATATTTTTGTATTCCGGATACGTCACGCTTCTTTGATACAATCCATAAGGGAGAATTGTATGGTGAATCACTCTCTTCGATTACTCACTCTCTTCCTTTATTTAACATTTCGTTTGTTTGCTTTTCGATTTCGTTCTTATGTGATTCAGAATATCTATCTAGTTTTTACGGGCAAGTTATCAGTAGTTTCTATGGAATGTTTTACTAACTTTAGTTTGAGGCAATTCGTGACCAAGTAAATAAAAGATATCTTTTATTTATGTTTCAAATTTCGCTTCTATTTTTTTCATTAACGTTGGTCCAAACGAACGTTTTCTTTTAACAAATCTAAGCGTTTTTATGTTTCATCAATGTATGTTTCTTGTGATTGATGTTTTGTATGTAACGTTCTTGTCTTCTATAATGATTTGTGTGTTATTGGGAAAGGTATAGAACACCTACTAATCCATCGAAAGATATAGAGAAATTATTTGGAACTATACCAAAATACTGTTCCTTGTATACTGCATTAAACGAGATTCTATATAGACTGTCAGAAATGCCTCTGATTTTTGATAAGATTGATTGTAGAACCAGTGTCTATAACAAATCTTTTTGTTCCTGTTGGGAATTCGAGTTCAATTGTTAACTCGTTATCGTTTTGTGTTATGTATGTTTTTCGTTTCTCGAGGCTGGAACTCGCAAATTTGCGCTATTTAAGCAGTTAGGGACATAGTGATTGCCCTGACATTTGTGACATATTATATGGGGAAGAATTGTTGATTGCACAAAAAGGGATCTAGGATAATAAGATTGATTTCTATGATTCGTATGTGGACAGTTTGAGGCGTAATGATTGCCTTGATATTTGTAAAACGTTATATGAGGAGGAATTATTGGTCGTACAGGAGAAAGTCTGGGATCGTAAAATTGTTTCATCTGGCGTGTATTAGTATGCGTGTTGAATGCGTCTCGTGATGAATCGTTATATTGTGAATATTTTTCTGTCAATCTGTAGAAAACTCTTTGTTCACGTTCGAACTCTAATGCAGCATCCATTATTCTTGTAACGTAGATAGCTACGTTGATTTAACGGCAGTTTGGGCATTCTCGCGCAAGCCGCGAATGAATTGTTTGCGAGCTATTTCATCTTCAAACTTCATGAGATATTGTTTTTCTTTTTCTGATCGCAATGGATCGTTACGAATTGCATGTTTAACGTTTGTTTGGCGTTTACTAAACTTTTTACGTAGTTATAAATTATGACCTTGAAATGTATTGTCTCGTTCGTACATGGATAATTCCAAATCGCGCACTTCTTCAAAAGCACTTCTTAACGCATTCGTCAATTCTTCGATGGTTCTATAATGAACACCATCGAGAGCCATCCTAACCTTACCAGTAAGCCGCTGTGTGACGATTAATTGAATAAAAATTGCTTCATCGCAGTCTGTTGCAGCAAACAAACTATCTATTTCTATAACAAATAACTCTACCGAAATTTCTCGTCCATCATATGTCGATATTATATCTAAATTTGATTTATCATCTTAATTTGCTTTGCTATTTCATAATCATTAGTTGTTGAACGGCTTTCGCTATCTGAATCTTTATTTTTTGGCAATTTATGTGACAGACTTGACATGTTGAATTTACTCGATGTGGCAGGGTAGTTTGACTCATCCTCTGGAAAAGTGGGTTCACGATACATTTTATCGTTCACTCTTGGCATTGATTAATTTTTACAAAATTATTTTTATAAATCGCTCACAAAAAGAAATTTTTGACGATATAACCCACGCAATTAGTATAAATATTATAATATCTTTATATGACCTCGTGGTACACGTCGGTGTATCTTGACCGCCTCAGTCAACCTTAACTCCTCTTGTACCTCTTTATCTTCTCTTGAAGATCCTTTCCTCGGCCGTGAATCTTCGCGAAGTTTTATAGAAGATAATTTATCTCAATAACCTATCCCACCGCTGCCACCAAAATTGTTACGTTGTAAGAGTGTAACTAAAAGTTATACTTTACAATTTTACAGAACTGTTTATTAGAACAAGATAAGACTTCTACTCTGGAACTTATAGATAAAAATATTATGACAATAGATTGTGCTTGCTGTTGTTATTGTGCTTGAACTGTTTCTGCTCTTTGGTTCTTTCTGCTGTGTTTGTATATCCTATTATATTGGTACTTTGATTCCTGGTCAAAGTACCTTAGAATGACTCATGCCTGATTAATTCCTAACATCGTCATCGTGCATTTATTCAGTTTTCCTTCTAATTATTTAAATATTAATAAACTATCTATTTATCATAAATCACTTGAGTTTAATTTTATTTCGTTTTTTTCCCACATAAGTTTCTCTCGAATCATGCGTTTATCAATCTTTGATACATTAATCTGTATATTCTAACTATCTATGTAAGTTTTCCTCGAATCAAATTTGTCAACCTTATGTTAATCTGATATGTTAATCTATACACTTTATTGTTTTTAGTTAATCTTAGAGTTTTGTTGGAACAATGCAATTCGGTTAGAAAATATCTTCGAATTATATATTTTAGGCTTCATTTATACATATTTTAGCCGATTTTGATTTTCGAGAAAACGAGATATTTCTATTTTTCTCAATATTTTTCTTTTTTTCTACATAATTAAAACATTCACAGGTAAAACTGAATTTATTATCTAATTAATTTGTTAACTTCAAATTTCAGCTCAGTCTGTAGTAATAATTAGAAAGCTAAAGTAATTAGAAAGAAAACTATAACGTAAGAAGAATTGCGAAAGCAACGCTAATTGCGACATTACTTACGCTACATTAAGAACGAAAGAGATTGAAAAACTAACGAAGATGTTGCAGCGATAAAAATTTTCAATTAAATTGTTTTCTCTTCCGAGTTCTTCGAAGGATGCAAAAACTTGGCTCGGAATTAACGGTCTTTCTTACATTCTACCAATTTTCCACTTCATTTTTTGGCAATTAAAATTATGTCTAGTCTTATTGATATTTCGCACAGAAGCTTATGGGAATTATTATATATTATAATACATTAATATTTTCGAATATTTACATACTTGTTGAGTTAAGAAAATTTTGTTTCGTATTACGGAGTAATGATTTTATAATTTGTATAACAACTAAGATAAGTAGCTGGTATCAAGAATGAAGATCTGATTGTAAGAGATATTTTTATATATTATTATATTATTATATTTTTATTATTATATACAAATATCTCTTATATATTATTATTATATAAAAGAGGCTAGTTGAAATTCAATTATATAGCAAAGAACATATAGAAAATAAGTAAAAGATAATATTCGCGTTCTTCACATGATATTTTTTTNATAATATTCGCGTTCTTCACATGATATTTTTTTGAATGACTCGAATTGAAGGAAGAAGTTATATAATTTTTTTTGGAAAAGTTTGGCCAATTTGCAATAGCGCATCTATTCCTTAGGTGGTCAGAAGCTAATAATCATTAGGATCCTGTTTTATTTTAGAATCCATGAGTTAAAGCTAACAATGATTAATTTTACGAAACTTTCATTATAAAATTTTATATGATGCACGTATCATAAAAAAGTATATATATCAATATAATTGTAAGAAATGAGTACTGATTTTCATATACGCAAAGTTTTTTATTTCATCATATGATAACGATCGAATTATATCATTTTTAGTTGACAAAATGAAAAATTAAAAAATTCAATCGTTTTTCGAGCATAGTTGTTTTATATTTATTTTTTAACAAATTTTTGTTATTGTCTTTGGAGAAAGTTTTTTTTACTTTGCAAGTAATAATAGATATTGTTAAACATGTATCGACTCGACAGATATCGTCTTAGGCAGATTAAAATTTTTATCCCGTTCCTTGCGTGCTAACAAGCATATCTTACGTCTTACGTTAGTCCGACACTTATTTACTCATTATTTTGATAAGTCCTTTTAGTAGCTCCATAGCATTCTGGGGCATGCTGCTTCAAAGTCAACTTGTCGAAGTAACATTTCATCTTGGACTTCAATTAATAACTTTTTTTTGTTAATCGTTTTGTTATAATATACAAACTAATAAAAACTAAAAATAATATCGGCTAAACTGCAATGACCGATGAAAAGAATAAAATAAGATGTAATTTATCGATAAGCTATATTTTTTAACAAATTATGATAAATTATATTAAGATCCTTTTTATTCATTTTATTATAACATATAAAACAAAAAAGATGAAACTATAAACTATAAATAAAATGTAAAAATCAAAATACCGACGCATAAATTGGCACAGATACACAATTATACGCAAGTAATATGCAATTAAAAAAAAATTCAGTATAACTGTAATGATATCTACATTTTTGGCGAATAATGTGAAAACTGTTCATTTC
>NIPQ01090704.1:0-12883 GCA_002806875.1 Lepidotrigona ventralis hoosana
TTAAAACGGAATTTGTACGCTTTAGCTGCGTTTCACGCGTTACATGTTAATGCTTTCGATTAAACCTGTCTGTAATTGAGGTTTAATTGAAAGTCGAAAAAAGTGAAAACAAAAAGTAGTTATTCACAAAATGATGTACAAAAGTTTTCAGGAAAATTTTTCGTTTTATTTTTCCAAAACAATCTAAAAAAAATATATATATATATATAAAAGGAAACAAACAGTTCAACAAACACTATTATATAATTATAATGTTATATAATAATATTATTTTAAATTCTTTGAAGCATCGATTTGGAAATATAAAGTAAAAAATTTTCAAATGTAGTCTGATTTAAATCTGTCTTAATGTTCAAGTTTATTTCATTAGATCTTTAATTTAATATATCACATATGTTTAAAGAAACTTTGTCAATGGCTTTAATTAAATGCTTAAAATAGCTTAAAAGCAAAGTTTTACTAGTAATGCACACATCATCCGACCATCATCAACGTAACATCATGTTCATCACGTGTAACACGACTGGTGTCGGTTTTGTTTTCTTGCAGAAGCGATTCAGAAACAAAGCAGAGGGAGATGAGAACATCGTGGATGACTACGTCGAGAAATAGATGAAATTGGTGCTGCACGACAGAGCAACATGTGCAATTTTGCAAATGGGTCCTTCCACTAATGCTCAAGCTTGCAATTTCCTGCTCTATAATTTCAAAGCATTTTTATTCCCCAAATTCAAACGTCCAATTAAATAGTTTATAGATACAATTAGTTTGACAAGAAAGTTTATTCGCGTTAACGTTTAAAATGTTATTATAACATGTAACATTATTAGAATATGTACAGATAATTGATTTTCTTTTACAATCTTTTCTTTTTAATTCTCATTGTAAGTGATATAAAGTATTTGGTACTTCATTTTTTCCTATTTGTTTATTACCCAATGGTGCTGTCTTGTAATTTCCGAGCTTGGTGACCAGAATTACGAAATATCATTTTCGCAATGACATTAATAAAACTAACATAATGGAGTTGGGTAAATTGATCGTTAATTTTCCGAATGTAGCTTCAACGGCTGATAATTGGTAACCGATTGCACACTAACTCTGCATCATTTGTTCTGTTTACTTCATTTGTGCACGTTTAAACTAGACGAATATTCTATGACAAAAATTTGTGAAAATGTCTCCTTTTTTCTAATTACTCAATTACATTTTTTATATGTTAAAATTATATGTTTACCTTTACTTACTAAATGTAACTTGTTGGTTAACTAAAATTATCTATCAAAGTATTGATTCATTCTTGATCTTCATCAATCATAAAATGAACCTGAAGACTTCATCAAACATATATATTGTGGTAGGTAGTAGGTAGTAAAGATCATTACTAGTTTAAAAATTTAGTATGTTTTCTTTCATACATATATTAGTTTCATAAATGCATATTTGTTTTAGATGAGACTACATCCACCAGGAAGCGAAGCACCATATAATGGTTCACGTTTATCAAAATTTCTAGCTTTTGATAAAGATATCTATAAGAAAAGGAATCAGATTGAGGATGATGCTTGATGAGAAAAATCACATAC
The DNA here is from genome assembly GCA_002806875.1 of Lepidotrigona ventralis hoosana. Classification (NCBI taxonomy): domain Eukaryota; kingdom Metazoa; phylum Arthropoda; class Insecta; order Hymenoptera; family Apidae; genus Lepidotrigona; species Lepidotrigona ventralis. Next base: position 1,587 of record NIPQ01090704.1, read on the forward strand.
ATTGAGGATGATGCTTGATGAGAAAAATCACATACATTGACGTTCTTTCAGCGCTATTATTGGCGAATACTCTAATAATAATCTATAACATTTTTTTTTTATATTCTAATTGCTATCTTTTAAATTTATTAATAATGTCTTTTCAATTGATTTTGTCAGTGATAAAATTGCATGTAATATTTAGTAAGTCGATTGTAAGTAATTCCAGTTACTTTGTGATTGATAGTTAAAAAAAGCAGGCTCACTAATTAATTAAAATGTTTAACGTTCCTATTCACTGTAAAGTGTACAAAGCTTTTTTTTTAGCATATTTTTGTAATATATATGTACCATATGTGCAACAACGAGAAAATAATATATGCTAATAATAAATACTATTCTCTACTTTGTAAATTATTATGTGTAAAATATAAAACAATTTCATTACTAAATTTTTCTTTAGGTTTTTATCCCATTTACTTGATTTAAGGTACATAATTTTTAATTTGTACAATATATCAATGTAATTTAATTTGCACAATATATTAAATGTGATTTATTGTTTTCATTAATTTGATAATTAAATAATTAAAAGTTGTGTTTTATGTATTTTATAAAAAAAACTATCTTGAATGGCAACAAAAAAATTCTCGTATAGCAAATTTTTCATTTGCTCATTATATAATAAATATGTATTAATTAATGTATAAATTATATATTACACGATATTAATAATTTATGCATTGAATAAACAATAGTATTATATTACTGATACTATTTGTATATTTTAAGAGATGCTTAAAAAATAAATAATGTAATTATTTCAATTATTTATCTATTGCAAATGACTTATATTTTTACAACACTTATTGACTTTTAACTTTGTACATTTTATATATTCGAATTTACTGGCTATCCGTGAGTCACGTTATAAAAATTTTAGATTAGACTAGAATTTATATATATATATATATAACCAAAGTTTCTTATAATTGAAGTTACGGATAAATGACAGCATTAACAATTATTTTATTTGTTATTTATACATTATGTTATTGATCTAAAAGATGTGTACTACTCTGTAATAATATACATTATAATATACAAATACAATTAATAATATACATTTACGGCATCAATTTCGAAATTGCACAGTATATAAAATATCCCTTCACAATTCAATATATAAATAATAACTTTATATTATAATTTTACGTGTATCGTAATGCAACAGCCGGTTAAAATTCGACTTCTAACGAAAAATTAACAATTTATAAGTGAAACACTTAAGTGAGATACATTATAAATTAAATTATGCGAAGTATAATAAACTCACTTTATGGTGTGATGCTTATGTTAAATATGTAAGCTTGTTTTAAACTTGAAAAAAAATTAATATCTCATTACAATATCTGATCTATTCGTATAATTTAATACAAACATTGTATTAATGTTGTATAATGTAACAAAAATATATAAAAATCGTTATAGACATCACAGGTCCCAAGTATCACTCTAATGTTGCAAGAAGAGAAATATTAAAAGAAATTTAGAATACATTAAATTTACTGAGACAAATTTAAATTTACATGTCTTTTCTTCAGACATTTAATATATGAATATTTTCTTATATATATATATATATTTTCTTATTATATATATATATATTTTATATATATATATATATATATATTTTCTTATTATTTATATATATATATATTTTATATATATATATATTTTATATATATATATATTTTCTTCGTTTTCTATTTAAATAGACAAATGCAGAAAATTATTTATGCAGAGAATCTTAACAAGCACAAGATCAAATGATTCAACAATGTATTCATTCAACGCAACACATTCAAATATACATAGTTTTGTTATTTTAAAACAGTATGTCGTCTTACAAATTATACATACAAATCGATTCCGAATGTTCCAAGGATTATTGTATGTACAAATCTCTGTTGTACATTGTAGGAACATTAATTTCAAATACATATGGTACGTGAACCAGAGATCACAGTATAATATATTTCAATTCTATCTGTTTTTAAAAAGTTCTTCAGTTAGAATTAAGGTAATGTTTTATAAAATTAGCTTTCCACCATTTGAAGCTCGAATCTGTGCAACTTGCTCAGGAGTTAAAATCAATTTGCTTCCGTTTGGTAATGCTAAGGCATAATGGCTTCCAGTTTCGTTTACGACAACTACCAACTGCGTATTGGTGTTCTGAACTGGTGGTGTAGATTTGACAGGTGTTATAGAGATTCCTCCTTGATTCATACGTTGAAGTATCTGTGGAGGAATTCTGCTTTTCATTACTGTGACATCCGATGTGACTGTTGGCTTTTGTCTAATTTGTACGGTGTTTTTCTTAGGTGTTATAGACTTTGCCTTTTCTGCTTCAGCCTCGGGATTAGTTTTTTCTGTAATGATCATCTCAATTTCATCGTCGCTGTCGCTAAGAACGATTAAAGAAGTAGTTTTCTGACTCATGTTTATCGGTGGTGTGTTCGATTTTCTCGGTTTCGACATTTTAACAGATGCGTTAGGAGTGCGTTGAACGTTTTTTACGACCTTGGGTCGAGCCGCGTTTCCTCTCACAGATGCATTACTTTTTGCAACAACTCCATTAAGATGTGGATAAATCTGTTTCGGTATTGGATACCTAAGCTTAGTTATTGGAGTGGAACCAGATTGAACTGGAAACGTAGGATTCTCAGGAACATTCTGCGAAAGAATCTGTTGATTCGTTGTAGTTATATATTGAGATTGGGGTTGAGTTGTCGTTACCATGTAAGGTACATAACTGGAATGATTGATAAACTGTTGCGGTGCTATCATTTGTGGTTGTTGAGGTTGAAATGGATGAGAAGGTACAAAATTACTCTGTGGATTCTGGATAATATAATTTTGTGCCCCTTGTACATAATAGCCTTGCTGAATCGGAGGTATGATACTCGAGACCATCGGACCAGACTGCACGATCGCATTTTGTGAAACGACGGTTGCAGAATTTGGTTGCATCACATAATAATTCATTGGATTCGGCTCAGTTTTCAGCATTACGTAGTTAGAATTAACCGTGGTGTAACTGTTATCGAAGCTCGGCGCAGAATCGTAGATAGGGCCTTCTTCTTTGATGTCCAGTTCCGAATGCACGCTTGCGACATTTTCTACTTTGCAATTTACTCCGGTAAAAAGCACTGGTTCTTTAGGATTATTTGCTACTATAGCCTCTTGGTTCTCTATCGTACTGTTGCTGTTAGAAGGTTCTGGCCTCATCGATATCTTTGGTTTGCATATTTGGATTTCTTTGATCTTAGGACCTTCCTTTTCGTTACTGATCTTGTGAGGAGGAGTTAATTTTGATTCTGCCGCGTCTTGCAGGGCATCAACTTTGATACTTTGTAATTTGTGTTGAAAAGACTTCAATCTTCGATTGGCAGCTGCAATATAGCATAATTTTCATTATGATGTGTTTCGTAATATTTTTCAAAATCGTTGCAATTTTTATGTATGCACTAACTATCAATAAAGTTAAAATGTTAATTATAATAATTATTTATGTTGGAATGCTTACACGGACGTTTATTTTTCCGTTTGCGAGAGCTTGGTAGAATCCAATCTTGGTCTGAGTCCTCCTCTTCGTTCGTCCGATCGTTAGTGTGTCTGACTTTCGGAGCAAGATATGAAGTGGATGAACCTGTCTGTGCGCTGGGAGCCGCGTACACGGCCTCAACGTCGGTCCATTCTTCCAGCTCGTTCTCCTCGATGTCGTCATCCGAATAAAGTTGTTCTGTGTATGATGAAACGCCTCGGGCTCGCAATACTCTTCGCGTTTGTTGTTCTGCTATCATAATAAACAATTAATCAATTATCACATCAAAACTAAACTAAATTTCATTATTAATTGCTTTATTAACTCTACCTTCTTCGCTTGAATCTTCTTTCGTCTCTTCTTCAGTTCCTGCGTTTTCTTGACCTGCGTTGCTTTTGTTCTTTTCAGACTGTTCTCTTTGTGCTTCGTTTTGTGAACTTTCATATTGAGCTTCTTCGTTGCACTTAGGATTGACGTTTTTGCTACGTTTTTCTGCGTTTTTACTAATGTTTCCCTCTTCGTTTTTGTTAGGGACGTTTTGGAAGCTAGCTGAGGATATGGCAGGTTGCGGTAACATTTGTAACGTTGCGTCTCCGGAGGTTGGCAATTGACAGCCCTGCGATCCAACAATCCACCAATTAGAGCCGAGACCCTCCCCAGATGAGTCCTGATCCTCTGCACTGCTACAACATACAACACAACTTATCTATCACATACGCTCGACAATGAAAGCAACGTTACTGAAAGAATGTGGATGAGTTCCACTTTACGGATCAGATTGTAGCAAGTTCAAGAGGTTTCAGGCAAAATGAACCTTTTTAATCTGGGAATGTTAAATATGAAAGATTATGGAAATCCATTCATAAAATACATATATATATATATTTCTTTTATCTTTCAAAATTATTACTGATAATTCCCAGATTAAATTTGATGAGATGTAATAGTGTAGATGATATTGCTTAATTTAATACAAAGTATATATACATATATATATATATATATACCCTTCTTTAAAGTTAGTCCATTCCTTGTGAAGCTTTCCTCTAGCTCTCTTCGTCGAGTCTCGCAAAGCTGGTTCAATTTCCTCCAAAGAGGATAGTAATTCTGTCATTCTTTTAACTAATTTTATTTCACATGGTGGTATTAGTTCGGTCTAAAGACATAAAAGGTCAGCCAAGAAAGAAATTGTAAGAAATGTAATTTTAAATAAAGTAAAAAGAAATGTAATTTTAAATAAAGTAAAAAAATGATTATGTACCTCGCCGTCAGTATCAACACTTGGATTGCTATTTTTCGAAAATGTAGAAATAAGATCTCTCAATGAATTAACACTATCAGCTACAAGTTGAAAGTTTGAGACACTAAGTTCTGAAAGCATCGCATTGAAATCCTCTGTTCTCTGTTTCCATCTTTCCACTTTTGAATGCTTCGATTTTCTTAGATTGTATTTAACCTCGCTGTTCTCGTCAAAAGAGAAATCATCGTCCATCGCTTCTTTTTGTAACATACTTCTTAATTCGCTCAGCGAAAGATCTTTATCGTCAGATATTGGTTCATCTTTACATGTCTGATCCGATTGTTCGTCACGCTTTTTTTGTTCTTTAATAAACCTTCCATTCCGTCTGGTAATCTTACTTTCCATTTTTTCTTCGGAAAGACTAGCATCATCATCTTGCTTAAAAATGTGCGTTCTCGTCTCATTTAATTTCTCGTCGTCAGATTTCGACGTGATAGATATTCGACGCGTCTCTCTAACATCACAAATATTGTTGCAACTTTTATCATTTAATTTCAAGTTTTCTCCACTGATAATATCATTTAGCTTTTCATCATCTGTTTTGGAGATACTAGACAAATTGTCAATGGTCCTTTCAATAGAATCATTCCTGTTTATATGTAGATCCATCGTATCTAAATATTGTTGCTTCGTTGAATTTAACTTCAATTTATCCTGCGAAACGTGTGTCAAAGACATGTCGTTATCTTCTGCGCTTTTCTCTTCGCTAGTTTCCGATTTTAAGTTGTTCAAAAGCCCGTTGATTATGTCTATATTATATTTAATGTTATTACTATTATCAGAAAATCCCTTAAACATTTTTTGAGATGATCTCTTACCGGGAATACCCCGAATAGAATTATTCGTATCATAACCATTCGAATTTGTACTTTTACATGTTTTATCAGGCGTACTGATTATTTCCGAACATTTCGACGAACTTCTTGATCTCTCCATGTTGATAGTATCTAAATTAATATTAATATTATCATTACTATTACTACCACTACTATTTATTGGTGTTATTACTGTTATTATTATTACTATTACTATTATTGTTATTACTACAGGTGCTTGTACTGCTAAAATTCGTGTCTTCGTTTGTCAACGAGCCTATTGCACTGTCGCTACTGCACTTGCAGTCGTTGAGATGTTTTTCATCAGATTTACTTGTCTTTCTCCTCGATTTCGGGGGCAATCCATTACTCCATCGGGATTTTCTTTTTCTATGTTTGGTCTTCTTTTTTATTAATTCATTTGAAACTAATACTTTGTTCTCTAATTCCGTCTTTTGTTTTGGTTTGATTGGCTGAAATAAAAAATAGTATACATAAAAGGATACATAAGAAATATAAATGATATAATACAGACAAAAATGAAGTAAAAAAAAAAACAAACTCTCAGTAATTGGATACCTTCACTGTGGATAATATTTTATTATCAAAACAATGTCTATAAACTCTCAGATCACTTTTAAGAAACTGTGGAAAGTAAATGTATCTTGCTCCATAACGATCGGTGCCTAAAACGGTTTCAAACTGATCTTCCCATGGTTGTTTAGCTACCTCTTCTTGCACAGTTTTTCTAGAATGCTAAAAATTGTATTCTATAACTTTCACTAGTTAAAATATTTACCAATTAAATTAAATTCGATTTTATCGCAACGGTTTCATGATATCTTAAGCAATAATGCAAAACTCTGAAATTTTTAATCTTTCTGGAATCTGATTTTTTTTTTATCATGCGTAGAGTGCTTCTTTTTCTGCATTTTTTGCATACCATGACTGTATCACAGACGGTTTTTAAAAGCCAAACTTTCTGTTTGAAAGTTAACTCCTCAAAGTCCTTGCCATTTAGCAGAGGAGCATCGGGGAAGACATTCCAGAATTCCGGCTCCACACCGATAGTTTCTAGAATCTAAAAACTTTCAACTACATTTCTGATCACTGTAATATAAAACATCTGTGTATGTAATTTAAATGAATGATGATATTTATACAGGCGATGTGTATTACTTTGCAAGAAGTGACATCATTATCACGAAGCACAAAAACGACATACACTTACTTTTACAGCATTCTGATGTTTAGCTTCGTACATTTTGAACCAGCTTTTCATCTTGTACGCAAGAATGTTTGTCCAGAATTCATATGGCATTGGTGGTATTTTCCTTAATTTTGCTTTCGTCATAGGAGAACTAAGATTAAAAGTTTTATTAATTTCACGAAAGTGTTGATCAACTTATAAAAATATTTAGAATATTTAATATCTTGTTTACTTTAGCCAATGCAATCTTATATTGAAAAGGAATACTAAAAACGTTTCGATTTTCTTTTTTTTTTATTTAGTTGCAAGTATCTAAGAGTTTAGTTACACATTATTTTACCTCAACAATGATGTCATGATGTTTGCTAGCTGTTTGGAAGCTCTAGGTATCAAAAGCATACGTTCCATCTCATACATGGACAAGTGAGGTATGTTCAGAGCTTCTTTTGCCAGATGAAGGAAATGGAATATCTGCGGAATCTGAAACGATTGCAAAACGTTACAAAAGAGAATTTATAATTTAGTATATAAGCAATAGAAGTATGTACCTCCCACATGGATTCCATTTCGTTTCTTATTTCCTCTGGAAAAATATTCTCCTGTTCCCAGTCAACCATCGACTGTTCCTCTTCCTCCAACTTTCGTTTCCTATTCTTCTTCGACATTTCTGTAACTTAAATGAAGAAAAACGACATTTGAACCTAACTTTTACAAATATAACTAAATAACTTTTGAAAGGTGTCTAAGTTTTTGCAAAAAATTTCTTCAATGAAGTAAGTCTATTTTCTTAAAATAAGAATAATATAAAAATAATATAATGTAATATAATAATATCTGTTTTTTAAATAGTATATATTGAAGACACCAACGATTGGAGTCGGTCGCATGCCTTTGTTTATGTCACTTGGTGCCAAAAGATCACTCATTGATTTGACTTGTTGATGGGTTTATTATTCAAGAAGTTTGACTGCTTCTGCTTGATTCAGACAGGTAATTTTGTCTGACTAACTAAGCTACAACAATGGCTGAGTTCGCTTAGTTGAGTACTGACTAATTGATCACTAACTTGACTTACTGTGGATCCCTGACTGGACTAATTACTAACTGTATCTACTGATTGAACTGATGCATAACTTCTGACAGTGCTTATTCAACTTGATCACTGAATTACAAGTGATCTCCTCAGAATCCTCTCATACAAGGAGATTTATTTTATTTTTTTATTTTCTCATTACTTGCGTGGGCTGGCAGAGNGTCGCGATAATAGCAATTTAACAGTATAAAAATATAACCGACGAAGAAGATAAACAAAATAGTTAATAAATGTTTTTTACATTATCAACTGTTATAAATGAAAGACAACAAATATTATAACCGCGCAAAATGATGCCTTTTTTTTTTGTGGCAACATTTAATATTTAACACAACATGATTATTATAATATATTCAAACTTCAGCAAGAAGCTTCATTAACATTAACTAGAATCAATTAAAAAAAATCGAAAACGAAAAGCAATGATTTTTTTTTTGTGGCAACATTTAATATTTAACACAACATGATTATTATAATATATTCAAACTTCAGCAAGAAGCTTCATTAACATTAACTAGAATCAATTAAAAAAAATCGAAAACGAAAAGCAATGAAAATGAAATAACACGAAGTTAATTAATACTTTTAAAATTTCGAGATACATTAAGAAAAATACTAATTATAATTTGAACAAATTTTTGTAATCTTGAATTCAATGGAATGTTTGAAAGTTGCGACTGAACAGAGTATGAGAGTGTGTGCATACATAAAATGAAATCAAGTATTATGGAGGAGTGAGATGTGACAAAAGCACGTAATTCATAATTATAAAAAACTGAAAGGATCTGATTTGTACAATTGTTTGTGCACAGCTAGCACAGGTGGCTTGTTGGGCCTCTTCATGGGTTTTAGTTTCCTCTCTTTGGTGGAAATTGTGTATTTCGTGACATTGCGGCTCTGGTGTCGCGTGTACAAAAGCAGGCACGCTCCTCGTGATAACATTCTTCACGTGCAACCATTCGATTCGAGTACTAACCTCGTTTATCCTTTTGTACAATGATTTACTTTGACTTTGATTTTGAAAAAAGGAAAGGTTATTGTCATTAGTATGTAGATAAATGTTTGATCGACGAAAACACAGATATTACATAACTTGTACGATGAATTTCTAAAAATGTACTTGCAAAGGATATATTTAAATATATGTGATTCTTGTAACCGATGTATCCAGTTTCATTGTTTCATCATTATTTAAGTTTTCTATTGTTCCATATGTAGTACAAATTAATCAAACTAACTGAAGCAATGTTTCACACAAATAAGATTATAAATTCTTAATTTTCCAATACGCTAAAATAATAGATTTCAAATTATATTTCAATTATATATCAAATTGGATATACTTAAAATTTTTACGAATTACATTAATATAACTTAATTTTCTAGACAGAACAGGTTAAATAGAATATAAAATTTCTCTTCCTTTAGTAAATATGTATATATATATATATATAAAAGATGTTACTATATAACAAATTAAGTAATTATTAATATAATTTCTGAAACATGTATATTCATATACATTTACAATTATGTTATAAATTCATATTGAAAGGTGGTATGTACATATCAATTGTTACAAAATTTTGATGAACTTGAAAAAAAGATATTTACAGCTGTGTTTACAAAATGTTTTCATAGGTGTCTACCCGTTTTCTTATACGTTTATTGAGAACTGGCAAGATGTATGTGCATAGTTCGCGCACGACACACGTTATGATAATTTGTAAGTATATACATACACGTTTATATCTTAATTTCAAATTAGACTTTGAAAGTAATTTTAACTTCGGTAAAAATAATTTCTAGTTTTGTGTTATTAGTATAAATAACTATTAATGTGTTTAAAGTAAACAGTACTTTGTATGTGTTGAGTTTTATATTAAATTTTTATATAATAGAATAAAGAGAGATAATAAAAATAATTATGTTGCATGAGTTTCACTATAATTGATCTAAATAGTCATCTCACAAATACCTCTGTATATATGACATATATGCCACGCTGTATATTATAAACAATTACAACTTGTCAACTTGTAACATAATAATTACAACAGGTAACAAATTAAAAATATCGGATTTTTACTTACTTATGATAGTATAACAAAGTTAATTGTCACTTTTCTAAATTATTCACTATGGAGTTTAGAAAAATCATAGCAATGTTATTTCTAAAGATAGAGATCTTGTGAAATAACTTACCTTTGGCGTTGGATTTCTCAACGAAATTTTAACCGTAATCGGGTAACATCCTCGGAAATATATTAACGTGATGACAAGTGCTATGGTAATTGGGAAGTCGTTGCACTACACAAATCTCAAACACAATCACTACACAAAACTCGACATTTTCCACGACGCCATATTTACTCAACAACGGCATGGGCGTGACTAAATTCACTCACCGTTCGAGATCATGGACTAGAGTCACGTCGTTCATCGAACTGTTTGCGCATGAGCGCTACGATCCGCGCGAACTTTCAAACTTTCCCGTTTTTCAAATTACTTTCTATCATTGTTAAATGTTGCCGATTTCACCGAATTTAATTATTAGTAAACATATTTATTATATAAAATCTCCCGAACTTCGATATTAAAAATATATATACATGTGTGTGTGTATATATATATATATATATATATATATGGAATTATAATTTGAAAAAATATATGAACATTGCAAGAGTCGATGAATAAAAATAAAGTTTTTGATATCAAAAATATATAAAAGTTTTCTTGGTTGAATGAAAGCAATCGATCATTAAAATTATTGTAATTCAGGCGTACTAGATTTCCACACGCACATCTACTGAATAAAAATTGACGTGAATCTTTCAAAAATGAAAATGTCCCGTGGACATCATTTATTATTATACCTAAAGTCTGATATAATCGTGCGCTAACTTTTTAATCGGTACGGTTCTTATCTAGGCAATAATCAATATGATACATGTTACATTCAAAATTATAATTCTAGTTATATTGACAGCAGACTAATCTAAAGTGACAATCTTTTNTTTTTTTTTTACTTTTTTTTTTTTTTTTTTTTTTTTTTTTTTTCTCTTTTCTTTCATACAAAACGGTGTTCAAGCGTGTACGCGCAATTATTGCGTACACGCGCATTTCATGGTGGCTTTTTATCCACCGCACAATATTTTTATCGTGTATTGTTTAGTTTCATTTTATAAATGATCCTTTCTCTCTCTCTCTCTCTCTCTCTCTCTCTCTCTCAATATCGTTTTAAAAACAAAAACTCGCACTGAAGTCGAAGCCAAAGGAAAACGAAAGAT
>NIPQ01090705.1:0-54006 GCA_002806875.1 Lepidotrigona ventralis hoosana
GAATACGATAATTTCATCTTGCTTTCATTATACATTCAAAATAAAACAAAGACGATAAAGACACAAAGCGTGATTTCCGTTTTATAATTTATTTATGCAAAGTTTTCCAATTTTTTTCCGGACAAAAAAAATCTCGTGGCTTCTATCGAGAAACACTTGGTTTAAGATTACCTTTGGTCTTTGTGCAACGACAAAGTTATTATTCAATAACTTTTTAAATAACGCTTTTTAATATTTATGAAAGGAAATAATTTCTAAATCTCGTGGCTTCTATCGAGAAACACTTGGTTTAAGATTACCTTTGGTCTTTGTGCAACGACAAAGTTATTATTCAATAACTTTTTAAATAACGCTTTTTAATATTTATGAAAGGAAATAATTTCTTTATCTACAAAACACAACCAGTTTTCAGAAGTAAATAAAATTTTTCTGATATTTTTCTATTCCCAAGAAAATAAATTTTTACAAACTTTTTACGACGATAAACGGATAAACGTTCAACGAAGCAATCTTTATCTACAAAACACAACCAGTTTTCAGAAGTAAATAAAATTTTTCTGATATTTTTCTATTCCCAAGAAAATAAATTTTTACAAACTTTTTACGACGATAAACGGATAAACGTTCAACGAAGCAAAAGAAACTAGAGCCAGTTTATTAATTTTCAATGTACTGGTTAAGTTAGGTTTTAATATATTTCGTATCGTATATTTGAACTGAAAATGAAGAAATTACTTTTCTATTGATGCAGTAACGCGCAATCATTAGAAACTAGAGCCAGTTTATTAATTTTCAATGTACTGGTTAAGTTAGGTTTTAATATATTTCGTATCGTATATTTGAACTGAAAATGAAGAAATTACTTTTCTATTGATGCAGTAACGCGCAATCATTGTACCAATATATATTATACCATTATACATTCAATCCCAACATATTGTACATCTATATACTTCATATTTGAATGTAATTTAATTCTAAACGCTATAAGCTTCACACTTTTTTCTCATACAGTTTAATAAAATCTCTATCTTAATGTATTACTTATTTAAAGTCTACAAGTTCCAATTTACACTCGGCTCGCATTACATTTATAGACTATATAGTAAAGTTAATGGCTCTTTTTTTTTTGTAATTTCGGGTTTCTCAATTTTCCTAATAAAAACTTCGTTACAAAACTTTAACGTAGTTATATATGTATATATTTGAAATTCATCAAGTCCGCCTCCGATAGTGAAGAATAGAATAGTAGAAGCTTCCAATGGAAATGAAGAATTTTCTTTTCCTGTCGCATTTGATTTCATACTTATCACTGGCCAATTATTAAACAACAGTTCAAGAGATGATACTATGATTTAAAGTGTCCTTCAAACATTTTTATCTTCATCTGACACTTTGAAAAATTAGATCTATCAAGTCGACTTTTTGATCACTATTGTCGCGAAATGACATGAACACATTTTCCTTGCAAAATGTATCGTACAATATTTTTATAAGTAATCGAATTTTTGTGCAAATTCATATTTGCATAGAATGTAATTATAAAAAAACTGGCTGAGAACACTAGCAAATAGTCTAATTTTATCTTTCGACTTTTAAATCAGTAGATTTTCTTGATAAAAACAATCTTCACGAATAACTTCGGAAACATGTGATTCAGACACATACTATACAATTTTTCCTGTACGCTATTTCACAAAAGGATTTCTATTTTCCATTGAACCATGATTTCATGGATATTTCAACCACCATCCATTATTATTTAATGCAGTTCAAGAGCGTCGAAACGATACTCTCAGTCTTTGGATAATACTATATCTAACGTACTATGTATTATATACACATATACGATATCCTATACAAATACATGGGCCGTGTTGTAGTACTTTATATATATATATAATCATATATAATCTTTATATATATAATCATATATAATATACATATATCGGTCGTATATGTATATGTACATAAATCCGTATCGATAGTCATTTTTACTCGATTAATATTTTCTTTGGTACAAATACGAATTAATGGAGGCTTCCACCGAGGCTGTTGGTTCTAGTTATGAAGCGCTCGCTATGTTTCGATTCTAACTGAATATCTGAAATTTTCGTCGAAACTGAAATAACGAAGAAGGAGAATTCGATCGACCATAATAAAAAATAGGTACCTCTACACGGTATTTTATTTGTGTTTTTATTAAATTTATGATGTAAGATGTGAAAGTTCAAATAAGAAATAAATATTAACAAATGNCATGACGCGATTTGTTTCCTTTTTTTTTTTTTTTTTTTCTTTTTCAAAGGAATCGTGACTTTCGGATAATCTACAAATTTTAGACACAAGCGCCTTCCCTGCGAACGCTTTTACATACGCTTCGCGAGAAAATCTACAAAGATTTTATATATGCTCTTTACTTTATTTTTATTATTATCTTCGTTTTCCTTTGTCGGATCATTCTTGTTACACCTGTTTGCACCTGTTTGCGAGCAAAAAACAATAATGTCTGACTAGCGAGGAACAAAACAATTTCGAGGATCGATGCCGGAAGTGCTTCGCTTTAAAATCAATCAATGAGTAAGTTAATATCGAATATACATATTAACGCATATAATTTGCAGTTACGAATTAAATAATGTTTATTATTATATATAATAAATAAATAAATAAATAAATATATATATAAATGTATTTGCGATCGGTAAATTAAACGATAATATATTATATCATGCCTAGGCTAATGCGTGAAACGTGGCAAACGAACGACTTCTACGAACGTTTCTAAGCTCACACCGAAAGAATACGGAAATTATTACACAGGGCACGAAAAGTAAACACAGAAAACACAATTTCAAAGCTAGGGAATAAACACTCGATATTGACTACGGTTCGAAGTGTTCCATCGAGCATGATCCAGGCTCGTTACACGACACGTCTACAAGTCTTCAATTCCAGCACAAAATCTTCACGTGTTGTTCTGTTACTTATTGCTCGCTACGTATCGTGAGATGAAACAATCCCCCTCCTCCCCTCCCCCCCCCGCCCCTTAATCTACGCAGTTACAGTTTTTATCGAATAACTTACAGTAGCTAACGTCGTTACACGTGAATGATGATCAATCATAGTAATAATATGTCGTCTTATAATACAAGTATGTCATGAATGGCAGTGCGGTTTCGGTGATTTAATTTATCCTCGGCATGGAGTCCCTGAGCGATGGATTTTGAAGTGGATTTACAAAATTTCGATGGATGGCGATCGAAAGCAGGATCTGATGATGATGTGCTGGCACAGCTAGGGTCGTTCCTCAAGCCGGATGCAGCGTTCTTAACTGGGGATGATGGTGGAGGTAAATGGTGAACGTGGCCAAAGCGAAAATCAAGCTGAAAGAGTTTTCGTTCGACGCCGCGCCGGAATCTTCGTAATCGTCCTCTTCGTTTCCGCTGGTTTCTTTGAAGCCTCGTAACTTCAGATCTGTAAGAGGAAATTACGATATCTTTGCAGCGTGTACAAATGAACGTCCCAGTTCGAGCAAAGTGTATGTAACTGTGTGCAGAAACACGGTGGAAATACTCGTGTGGAGATGAGATCCGTTTCCCCCGTTTTTTTCGTGTAATTTATTCATATATTTTAAAAGTTATTTTCGGTGATGGTTCATGTATTACGAAGAACGAGAAATACGACAAACAGAGCGGAGAAATGAGGGAAAAATGAGGGAAAGGAGAAGAGCAGATTTAATAAATGTATAACAATATATATATATATATATATATATATATATATATATATATATAACAGGTAGTGAAGCTTTTTAAGAGACATGTAATACAATTGATACGCATGTATGCGTGAAGAAAAGTTTTTCAAAATCAATAAGAAGATTGCGCGCGAAATTAAATAATTTAATATTAAATTATTACAAATAAAGTTAAATATTATTCTAGTAGTCAGTCTTTGTCATAATAATTGCAAATCATAGTGAAAGTCTCATTATCAGGTCTCATCTAATATGTCAATTCTACGTTAATAATACAATTACTATAAACCGCGAATTATTCATGGAATACGTGCATGTATTTGTGACTGTAAGTAATAGTATATTCTAGTAGTATATTTACCTCTTTCTTTTCGTAATATATATATAACAGGTAGTGAAGCTTTTTACGAGACATGTAATACAATAGATACGCATGTATGCGTGAAGAAAAGTTTTTCAAAATCAATAAGAAGATTGCGCGCGAAATTAAATAATTTAATATTAAATTATTACAAATAAAGTTAGATATCATTCTAGTAGTCAGTCTTTGTCATAATAATTGCAAATCATAGTGAAAGTCTCATTATCAGGTCTCATTTAATATGTCAATTCTACGTTAATAATACAATTACTATAAACCGCGAATTATTCATGGAATACGTGCATGTATTTGTGACTGTAAGTAATAGTATATTCTAGTAGTATATTTACCTCTTTCTTTCAGCATATCTTGATTCCCCTCGAAAATATCATTTCCCGAATTGTGCCTTAATTTTCCTGCAATAACATTGATATTTACGTGTAAAAATATTTTCAGGTGGACGAAAGTTGGAAGAATTGTATCACAGATTATTTGAGATCGTTGTTTTAAAACGTGATGTAAATACAGCATGGTAAACATTTATCGTTGCTATGAGAAAAATTTCATTTCTGAATGAAATACCTCATAGCATGCCACAGATTGTAACATAGACACACTTAACCGAGTGGATATTTCAATTGTTTCCGAGCAATTGCTTCCTTTATTGTCTTTTTGAACATTTCAATATATTCCGCATTTCATATTCTAGTTTACCATTTTTTCTTCACCAAAGGGAAACAAATAGGAAACGAGAGAAACGGGGATCATTGCATTTTTATCCTGTTCTTTTTGAAGCGAAGAGCTCGAACCCGAGTTGACGTTAAATACGAATGAAAATGGGAAAATGCGGTTGCCTTTTCACTCCGTAACCAGAGAATCGATCAGACGTTTTGTCGAAGTTGAAATCTAAGTTCGTTTGTCTCCGTGAAATGTGTGTCTTCGATCTTGTGTATTTTCTCAAGTAATGAGGGAGGAAGTTAAGAACACGAAGGATCGTTGCGAAACGGCTGGATAAAGTAACATAGACTGACGCAACGATCAGGGTATAATTGGCACGTTCCTCTGCAAACATAAAGATTCTCGCTAAATTGTGCTCTAAATTTCCCGCATTTTCTATATTTTCTTCCTTATATTTTCCATCGCGACATTCAATCGGCTCATATTTCTTTCATATTATTTTCATTCGTAAATTGGACAAAATGAATTCAAATAAAACGTAGAGAATGAGTAGAAAAGACAGTATAAGTTCATTGACTTTTTCCAATGTAGTTGTCAGAGTATTTCGCAGAATTTTTTACAGAAATTTCATATCTACACAACGGTACATTTCTAGAGATTTGAAACTTTTGTAAAAACAATTGTGTCTTGTACTGTGATACAAATTTGTTCTTACTCCGTTCGTTCTTTTGGCACAAGTTTTATACATTTCAGTGTTCTAAATATTTCAAAAAGATAAATTTGTACGTCATTCTTTTGTACAAATAATTAACAGACGCTCTGTAATTTGTTTCAATAAAAAGGTATTTCGTAATTTCTTTTGTTTTTAATTTTGTTTAAAACGGGCAATGTTCAAGATACAACTTGAATAATTTAGGAAGAAGGAAGAATATTCATTGATTGCGCTAATCCTTTCCGTCGTCGTAGGTTTTTTTGGAACTTTTTAAAACCGATCGGTTTATTTCCTCACAAAATATTTCTTTCCATCGATACTGTCACATGCATGTTTCAGTTGTTATTTCGGAGGTGATTTGAAAAAACAACGTGGGGAAAAAACAGCGTTAGGATGACATGCGACCTCTCTGTTTATAATTTATTTCTCTGTAAATGCTGAAGGCGATCCTTTCTTTCAATTTCTTTTAACATCAGTATAATTGGGAAGATCTCATCCTCTCATTGCAAGACTTTAGTGTCCAGTGACAAAACCGGTCTAAATGCAAGCCTAAAGACGATGAACAAATAATGTAGAAATCTCCAAAAGCAGTGTATTGATCGTTTGGCTATCTACACCACTTTTTACTTATCTTATCGGTTTTATACAGTCTCGCATGACTAAAAAAAAAAAACTAATTTTAGTCAAATTTTTTCACACACACTCGTCAAGGATATCGATTAATATATAAATAAATCCTATCGTACTGTCATGCTGTTTGATTCTATGAATGTTGTACAAACGTAGAGTTCAAATTTTGCTTAGATTTCACAGACAGTGAATATAAGATATAACACGAAGTCGATTATTTTTTTTTTTTTTTTTTTTTTTANCGCTTTATATATTGAACAGGAAATGAGCAGGAAAATTTGAAATGAAATCGGAAGTATAATTTTCTAAATACTATAAAATATTTCACGCAGACTAAGTGAAATATCATGTTTGCACGTGCTTAATTATTAAATGCACGAGCAATACAGAGCTTTGCATCTGTAAGACATTTGTGTTACATTGAGAATTTACGAACATTTACGAGAATAATATTTCTAATCTTACGCATTCTAATCGTCACAGTTTCAAAGATTTGATTTTTCACACTTGGTGAAATGCACAAAACCTAACCTAAATAACGCGTATATAATCAAAAAATAAATACACGTTGAGCAGAATAAATAATAAATTATAAAATATAATTATATATAATATAATAATATAAATAATAAATTATAAAATATAATCAAAGAATAAACTTACCATTTACCATTTACCATTTATCCATTGTTATAAATTTACATCGATTTTACATCGTGATAGATTAAAACTTGAATATTAATTACGATGGAACAATTAGTTCTTTCGCACCCTATATAATTGCATCAAAGTATTTACCATTTACCATTTATCCATTGTTATAAATTTACATCGATTTTACATCGTGATAGATTAAAACTTGAATATTAATTACGATGGAACAATTAGTTCTTTCGCACCCTATATAATTGCATCAAAGAACATCGCCGTGAGATTATTTAAACATACACGAATTATAAATCATCCAGTAGGTACGAGATTATGAAAATGAAGAAATCCTTCTATTGTTCATTTTTTCAAAGGAAATCCTTGAGAAAATGTAAATGTGGTATAAATGAAAAGGAGCTTCGTACGGAAACTGGTTCANAATGTGGTATAAATGAAAAGGAGCTTCGTACGGAAACTGGTTCAAAGGGAAAGAATATAATAGACATGAAGGTATATCGGATAATATAGCTGAGGAAGGTAGCGCGTAAAAAACAAGTATAAAAAACGTCTTTTGAAGAATGAAATCTGATAGAACGGTTTAAATATAAATATAAATATAATATAAAGGTATGATTAACGCTGGATATACTTTAACAAAACGTTTATTTATGCATCGCTTTTCAAATAATTGACCATGGAATGTAATTAATAGCGTGTGATTATATTTAAAAAAAAAGCTAAACCACGCGAACTACTTTAATTGGTCAGGAAACTTCTGTGACTTTTTAAAATTCCAAAATAATTCAACTCTCGAAGCTTTTGAAGTATTTTTAAATCTTTCAAGTTCTCAAACCCTTTAAACTGGTCGAAATGATTCATATTGCGTTTAATATTTTCGATGAAACGGATGAAACAGCATTTTCAATTTTATATTTAAAAATTGGTACTACAAGTTTCATTTGTACGAAATAACAGTGTCTTCTTGCTCGATCAAAATTTCATTGCAATCATGCTTCTTTCTTTAAATATTACCAAGCACAACGCAGGGGAAAATACTCCCTAAAAACGATAGTTTGAAAAACACGCTCGGATTTAGTTGTGCCGGATGGAAATCGCGAATAACTTTGTACAAAGCTGCTCAGAAGCTAGTAGATAGTGACCTATAAAATGGAAAAGTATTTATAGGTCATTGTTGAAGTTCCAACGAAGAACGCACTATCGTGGCTCATTGCAAATGATATCGGTTTATGATTATTCCCGACACAGAAAAATAATTTTTATTCTCGCTAAAAGTAAGTTCAAGTTTTTTTTCTTTTACCAAAAGTATAAAACATTATTACTATAAATTATTATTATCATATATTCCTCGAAAATCAGACACAAAGGGAAGGAAATTTCTTCATTTAATGTATCACATTTCAATTAAAAATTGATCTTCGTCTGATTTCACAGTCTAATCCAATTTTTCTTCTGTTAATCTTAGTATTAATTTCAAAAGTGCCCAAATTTCTCAACAAACAACTTCAGAATTATCCATTATAAAGAAAATCGAGGAGATCCATCTCATGCAAGAACTCATTTTGTCACACAACATCAGACTCGTGCATGAAATCTGCGACATGTATGTCAAGTCCAAATAAAGAGAATCGATATTCTATCCAACCTAAATGAACCTATAAACCGCGTACGAATTTATAATTCATACACGATGGTATGAATGCCGGGATTTTCGGGAATGTGCGCGTATTCAGAACCAAACTGGAAGTTTAGCAAAAGCCTGGGCGTTTTGCTCGCAGGGAAAAGGGTTTGATGAACAAGGTGTAAGTTCAAAATGGCATTCAACCGTGGGCTTTTTATAGAAGGCGTTCTTCTAAACGTCTAGCTCCTCTGAAACGGGCTCTATCGACTTTTGTGCGTCTTTTTCGCAACCGGCTGCCTGTCGAAAGCAAATGAGATGGTGGGCTTGTAAATCTGACACGGCGGTACCTATTCATTCACGATTTCACACAGAAATGGTTCCGTCTCGACTTGGAAAAACGAGCGTCGCGATCACGCTGAACCTGAACTGTCCTTGGAGAGACTTTTAAAACTTACATGCACGGGTTCCGAAGAATTTCCCCTATAGAAACGTCCGATGTCATCCCACCTCCCCTGGCTCTACGTGTTTGCATGTTGAAAGATATTAACACACAAACATCGAGTAAAATTTAATCTTGGGAATTTAAAATAATTTCTCGAACGACAAATAGACATAATCTGCTTTTATTTGACTTCAACATAACTATTCAAGTAAAATCTAATACGCCTGAATGTTGTTTCATACTTACAATTTATTTTTTTCTATCCTATACTTGTTTTTATATTTTATGAACCCTACTATTCCTCATTCCCCGAGCAAAGAATATATTTCCTAAATTTTCCTTCAATTACTCCATCATTCCGTAAATGAAGAAACATTCTCAGCTTCAGTTTGTTTCAAACGTTAGTACACAATACATCTGCGAACAATACGAAGCGTATATCTGCAAAGATGTGTCTTGTGGCTTTAAAGCAAACAACAGGGTCGAGGAGCCACGTAGAGGAAAAACAGAGGGTACAGTGATAGAGTGACCAAACAATATTGCGGGATTTATCCTTCGATAGCCTTAAGCGGCCAATTCAATTTACACAGAGGATACTAGCACGTGTTTTATACAGTTACGAAGGACACTGACATCGGAGGCTATGCCAACGGTTAACAAAATCGATATTGAAGGTGCCGCCAGTCGAGTGCATGTTCGATGGACATAAAAGTGTCGATTTGTTTACCAGAAATCGACAAAGCTTAGTAACACGATTGCTAACTGACAAATAGTCGTCGATCGACAACCGAGCGTGGTCGAATGACCTCGTTTGTTTACCTCCGCGATAAAAGAATTGGACATAATCGAGACGTGTTTCCTGTTCGAGGATGCATCACACTCCACTTATTAATTGTTTGTGATTAAACAAAAAAAAATTCTTTTAACCTCGCGAGAGAGAGAGGAGAATTTCCAATGGGGAAATGGGGAAGATCTTTAATCTCGATTTTGACAGGCTATTTAGTTTCCAATCGCGAAGTTTCATGCAGATTCATATTTTTCAAAATAAACAATTAATAGGGAAGATTACTTTTTTTTTTATTTTAAAATACTTTATCAATATATATAAAAAATCTGTAGTTTAATGATAGAGTTATTTATATTGATAATATTTTGGAAGGGTGTACGAATTTCTTGAATAATATGAAGCGACTCTTTATTAAATATTAATAAATCATGGATTCTAATCACGTAGTTTAGCTAATTTAAAAACAGATTATCGTTGATAATAAATTGCATTTTTAACTGGATTCCTTTCTATGGAGACTAATTTTGAAGGAAGAATCATTTATTTTACTCTTTTGCCAGTATTTCAGTTCATAGTTTAATAAACTTCGAAATAAACATCTATCTCGCGCGAGTAGCAAAAATTTTAATATTTACATCCCCGTCACGATACACGTACACCAATCGTAAAACCTCTGGAAATCTGCGAGAGTTCGGAATACCTGAGAATCTTGTGATAAAAGATGCATCTGCACAAACTGATATTTTATCCAACGAAGTTGTCAGTTTCTTCGATATCCTATCGGGCTAACCGTCGAATTAAATAAAAAGAAAAAAAAAATAAATAAAAAATATACAAAAAAGAAAGAAAAAAGAATGGTTAGTCGAGGTTGTCGAAAATACGAGACGCTACAACGTCGTTCGAACGATAGCGATGTTGAATTGGCAAAACTGGGGACAACTTCGAACAATTTCGTGTTGGTTATTAGCTTACGAAACTAATCCACGGTGGATTCGATTCGCATTAACGGCGACGGGGACGTGGCCCACCAGAGGAAACGGCAATTTTATTTTCAAAACTGACACACGATTATCCGAGGGCGAAATAAGCTTTGACGGGGGAAGCACGTCGGTGAAAGCAAGGGACTCGTGTCTAGCTTTTGTAGGGGTTGTGATTCAAGAGAATATCCGTTGAGTGGATTGGCATGCACAAACCAGACACTCGATCTAATTAATCAGCGACCCGTTATTTCATCGCAAGTACGTTACGCTGCATCATTCGGAAAGTACCACTCGACACAAAGCGAGCAATAACATAGGCCGAATGTGTGCCTGATCCCTGGCTCGCGTGTCGGGCACAAAAAATAAAGCACCATCCGCGGACGATCTGAATTCCCTCGGCGAACGACGAGGGAAAAAAAAGAAGAGAAAAGAAAAAAAAACGAAAGAAAGAAAGGAGGAAAACAAAAATATCGGACGGAATAACAAGCAGATTTCGAAATCGTTAAATCCACCAATTGTCTACCGATAAAAATGTAATTTTGTTTGGAGAATGTGCGTGTAGGACTGTGTTTTTCAAGATCGATGTCTTTTCAATAAATTTTTTAGATCATTCCCACGTTCAAATTTGACAAATTACATTTGATTAAATTTTGTCTTATTGTCAATGATCAACTATAATATAATATATTGTATATAGCGGTAAGAAAGTTCTTGTATTTTCGAGGTCGATGTATTTCAATTTTTGAATAATTACAAAAGGTAATTTGCTTATTATCATTGATAAATAAATACAGATAAAGGAATTTCTTATATTTTTGAGATCGGCGTCCTTTAATAAATTTTCAATTATTAAGCCTCTCTTAGACCTGGATTTGATAGATTTCAATATGTATATCTCATTAAATTTTATCTTATTGTCAATGATTAACTTTATATATATATATATAAGGAATATAATTTATTATAAAAAATATAATTTATGAATATAATTATATATTATAAGGAATATAATTTATGAACTAATTTATAAAGGAATATAATTTATGAATTCTTTTTTTTAATGCAATTAATATCCAGGCAACAGTAAAATTATTGCAAAAAATTATTTATCTGGCAAAAATTTATTTCAATTTCAGTGCTGGCGAAACGTTGGTTACAAGAGATCCCATTTGTGTTTCAAATTCCATCGCAATTGTGCTTGAATCAATTAATGTATTAACGCCGCTGCAAATTGATTCTATTCCCTAACCAATTATTTAGATTACTGATAATTTGTTCCTGATTTAAAAGCATGTTTGCGTGTATGTCGAATCCAATGCACGGAAATAGTTCGAGTAATTAACAAATAAAGCGTTTAGAGGTAGATATTTAAATTGCATATTGAATAAAATTTCATTCAATTAAATCGACTTATTAGTGACAAATTTATATAGAAAAAATAGAAAAAAATAATTTCTAAAAATATTTGCCATTAAATTTTGGTAAAAAATTATTTCAATTTTATTATCATAGTATCTTGTATATATCTTCAAATAAATAATTTTTGTAATAAAAAGAATATTAAACGAGGGAAATTAGAACTCACCTTTGTATTTTGTATTGCTACCAGTAGAATTCGATGACATTGCTAAAACATACAGAAAACGTACATTAATATAACTTCTGTTAAATTAAAATATTGTATATATACACTTACGTTTTATGTCTTGTATTATATAACAAGCGTTCGAAGAATTTTATAACACAATTTTGGTAATTAAATTTGGAATATTAAAAATCTTGTGTAATTACGATTTAAAATAAAAAAAAAAATTTATTTTTATTATGAGTGCCGTATCTTTCCTTACGTAAGACAAGAAAAAAGGCAACAGGCAACAAAGAAAGGAAAGAATAATTTTAATTTTACAATGGTTGAATCTCGGTAAATATTTTTATGCGTTTTTAATGCAATTTATTTGAACGAAACGAAAATATAATACCGAAAGAGTTATCTTAACAAAATCTAAACTTTTACAGCTGTTTATCCATGCTGTAACTTTCAAACTTCTTGTTACTCTTCACATTACGGCCGAAAGTTTACACAGGCAAACACTTCCGGTAAACGTACACTTGGCACAACAAAGTTTTCGACAACTGGCAATATAACAATTTATAAGCTTTTTTATGGGAATATGCGAAGTTGAAGAAGTTTCTATTAAAATTTCAATACTATTTTAAATATGGATATCATATTATACAATGACCAAATATTGAGGAATCTCTCAAAGATAATATTTTTTCAAACATTTCTCTCTACATTTAATAAATATATCGGTATTCATTACAATTTATGTCATATCTGTTATTTAAGAAATTTTAAAATATGTTAAGAAACTTTGAAAAACTACGTTAACATTCTAATATTACATTTTGTATTGTAGTATTTTTGAATTTAAAAATAACTTTAAAATAATAGTAAGAAAATGAAGTTTATTAATGCAAACTGTTATGAATGGTAGGAAGTAATCAAAGCTGTGTAATCGCTTTCTTGAAAGAAATGCTGTGAAACCTCGGAAAGACTACTCTAATAAAATTTTGTGTTACGACAAAGCTACTATTACGAGGTATTTAAACGGTTTAACAAAAGCTTTTAACTAGGAAGTAATTTTCGATGAACTTCCTTAAGCATGGTTGTTTCAACGAGACAGGCTAGGCGCTCATCTCGCTATAAATTGAGATGATCGCCCGCATAGAGAACATTACTGTGCTGACATTGATCTCTGCGGAATTTTACTGAAATTTCTCATTTTCACGTATAATTTACAATCGAAAGATTTTAATACTTTAAAGAAACTCCAATTTATCAACAGCAGAAAATTACGTTCGTTTTACATTCGTTTTGTTACGACGAAAATAATTTGTCCATTATTTAAAAAAAAAAAAGAAAACGCAGTGGTTAGAAGAAAATTAAAGTTCAATAGAAACGACATGTAGTTCGAAATAAAAATTAAATACAGTTCTTCACGAAAGTTTCATGCATTCATGACCCAGATTAATGTTCAGAGAATGTTTAATTGTACTCACAGTAAACTTTGATGGTGCCATCAGTGTCTCCTAATGCGTTTCTAGAGACGCATTTATACGATCCAAAATCCGATGCACTGACAGAGTTGATTGTTAACTTCATATGAACTTTATACGCATTGTCCAGTAGTATAGGCTCGTATTTCCCTCCTGAAAGGAATTATAATTGTTCGTTACTTAAATTACTTAAAAATTACTTATTGACTTTATTAACGCTATTACTAAATTTATTAAAATTTGAAGTTGTAATAATTTTGTCAATCGTTAAAAATAATATTAACAATCATTATGGAACTTCGTATAGACAAGACTTTCGGGTAACCCGACCCTCAACTTCTAATGAGCCCAGCAAGTCCTTAGTTCTCTTGCTGGGTTTTCTCTTCAAAAATAGCCTCGGTTGTGCCATAAATCAGAGCACCACTCGAACTTTTCGAACAGAAATCTTTTCCGTTCATGAATTAAATTAAAATCGCTAATTTCACTGTTCCATGTATTTCGAAATATTTTTGAACATTTGCGGTATTCAAAAGTTTGATTGGAAACTTTCTGCCAATGGTAGTAATACGAATTTTTATATAAGATTATTAATGTTTAATTCATCTGCGCCAGCCAAGTTATTTGTTGCAACTGAAAGTATCTCGCTTTTTTCTCTCTCTTTTCTTTTTAAATTATCCGTTTAGATATTTAGACGGTTGTGAAATAAAACGTTTACACCGATATCTTTTTCTGGGGAAAGTTCGGTTCTGTAATTGGTGGATGTTAACACAACGGCAGAGCGAAATTTATCCAACTGTTATTTTTTGCCGTCGTTGCTTCAAGGGTAGTTATTCCATACATTTACGATATATGAGACTGTTTAAATCGTAAAAATAGTAAACCGATTCCTCGTGGAAAGAAATTTAGTAGCAAATTATGCTGTGTGTATTTCATTCGTTATTTTCATTTCATCGTTGCTGATTTGTGGTTGTATTTTCGTTCTACGCAGTTTAACGTGCGTTGCGTGTTTTTTTTTTATTTCCTGCATTATATCCAGAAATAAACACTGTCAGCATGATTTAGAAGAATCTTTACTCTATATTCTCACATCGTTATCGAGAGTATTGTTGTATGGAAATGTAAAAATATCATACTACAAATAACATTATAATTGAAATATAATCAATTAAATTTCATTAAATTAAATTTCGATAGAAGACCGTTTTTATTCACACTTTGATTATAAATATTTTTGCAGATAATTTTATTAAATTATTTTCAGTTTTATGTGACGATGATTCGAAATTCTTCACAAATTGTATTGCCATTTTAAACCAACATAGTTTATTTCATTTTTCCAAAGATCAGTTAACATTCACTGTAATAAACGTAGTTGATCTGTAACGGTGTTTGTGTTGCCGACATTGTTGATGTTTAGCGTTATCAAGTCTTGTCTGGATCATCTTAACGAATGCAGTACCCTGTAATACTGCTACGTGCTGTGTCAGCTTTGTACACCAACCTCTCCAAATGACAGACACGCACGTCCTGTACAGCAAAATTTAACTGGATTTAACTTATCTTAGATTTGGACGAATTTGCATTATTTTATTAAACAAATATTTCCCCCTGCATCTAATGAATTATTCAAATTCGCTGCCGAATTATCCACGACACCGCCTTCAAAGTACAAATTTTCTTAATGCTTTCGTACTTAACTTCTTCGTTACGTTTGTTTCGATAGAACTATGAAGTAAATTTATTTCATAAATATCAGCCTCGATATTGGACGTGATATATTACAATATTTTTATATAGTGAATATAGTGAACGTGACTGAAAATGGAAAATTATAGCGTTAATTATGCATATTATTTCTTCATAAGTTTGTGTTTTTCTCTTTACTTGTATTAGATTTTGTCGTTATAAATATATAAAGATACATAATCATGTAACTTGAAAGTATATATATCTATACGTCTACATTTCGAAAATTTTATTCTGTACTTATTTTGTTAACAATTTATGTTATACAATTTTGAATGAAACGAATGATTTATCCGTTTTATATCTTTCACAATTTTATTCATATTATTTCCATCGTATCAACGTATCATTAGAGAAGTACGACACAATCTTTTGTTAGATTCATTCATTGGACTATAAATTCGAATAATTTAATACAATTTAATACTCTAGATAAATCGAATTTAATATTTCTCTGAAAAAAAAAAAAAATGAAATTCATACACCGTAGTCGAGCCTCGTTGTCAACAGCTTTCCACAATTTATTCGCTTACTTTGATCTTCGACTTTGTGCTCCGTAAACCGTCCCACAACAAGTTCATCAGTCATCGAACGTGGCAATTTCAAGGAAAAAGCGCGAAAAAGAAGAAAAAAACAATGCAAATTTGTAAATCACGCGAATCGTGGGTTCGATCTCTCCGACAANTTTATGACCAATTAATTTCATTTATTACTAAGAATTACTGAATAGTGTTTCATTTTAACACTATGTCGAACATTATGAATAATTTACACCACTATGATTCCCAGCCCTTAAAAACTTCCTAACCTAATTTTGATCTTTGAAATCCTATTTTGGGCAACCACTTAAATGATAAGAATAATTTAAATACTTGAGCCATAAGTTCCAAAAGAATATCTGCTGAAAGCGAAATAATATTGGTTAATATAAATTAAGAAAAAATAATTAAAGGTGAATGAAAATTTATCTTGCAGAGACGTCTAAGTGATTCTAATTGTAAGTATGTCTGTTCCATGTTGGGATCTAAGAACGACTGAGATGTCTATATTAAAATTAGATGACTACAGTCAATAAATAATTTTTGAACTAACTTTGTTAATAACGAAGTCCTGCATGGATAACTGCTGCATGTGCCGGAGGAAAAACAATGTGTCATTGTTTTAACCTACCTTGCGGAACTATTTCGTCCTTATCCCTTGTCCAATAATTGATGGATTTAGGATAAGCCTCCGAGTTGCACTCTAGAGTCAACTGTTGTCCCTCGTGGGCGCCCACCAATTGATTCTGCACCGAAATCATGGGCGGAACTGGAAGAAGAAAAACAAGTTCCCCCGCCGCGTAAATAAACGTTTACCTTTCGCTCGTGCTCCGCTTAGATTTTGCATTTTATCATTGGACCTGATAAGCTATGGGATGAAAGCGTGAACAATTTGGTTCGAGGAGGACAAAATTGAAACTAGTAAAAAAGTTTGAGATAATTTTCTAAATCCTCTCGCTACGACACTTGGAATCAAAAAAGACTTTTCCATATCAACGTAACTTGTTTTATTTCTCTTTGAAATAAAATTTTGTGTAAGAATGTAAATGATAACAAAATTATCATATTTCAGACGTTGATAATTTAATGAATTATGTATTAATGAAGGTGTATGTATTAAATAAATAATTGGTTCTAATAATTGCTTAAATAAATAATCTAGTTAAATTAAATATCACTGGCTTTTAAATTGAATTTTTATTAGGGTACTGAATATTTAAAAAGTTTAAGATATCAATGATCGTATTATAATGCTTATATATATGATAAAAGGCTATATCGATGCTGTTTTATAATGACTTTATATAATAAAAGAATGCTGTTTTAGGAACTAATTAACGAAAGAATTGAAAAGAAATTTTAATACTTTGCTACGTAACATGAGAAAAAAATAAAATACTTACACTGAACAGTTAGCATAATTCTTTTACTAACTGATGGCGGCACGCCATTGATTGCGATGCAAAGGTAGAAGCCCATGTGTACTCGAGTTACTTTGGAAATATTAAAATTTGGCCCGTCGATGCTCTGAACTGTAAAATAAATTTTAATAAAAAACAATAATAAATTAATATATAAATTTATTAATAATAAACTTTAATAATAGTTGGAATTTCCAAGATGAGTAACAAGTAACAAGTAATCTCATAATTAATAAGAAACATGTCTGTGTGCGTCAGACGATCGTTCATTATAAAAACATGATTTTTCGATACTTGTTTTGATGGAAAGTACCTGTTTTGTATAATTATTCGTTCGATTGTATAACATTCACTGAAATTGAAAATTTCAAAAATGGTCCAATTTTAATTGATAAATTAATTAGGATCCGTTTTTCCAATTTGAACATTTGAAATTTAGCAAATGTATGCAGACTTCTCTGAATGACTGACTGACTGATTAACGTTTAATTAGTGACTGACTAAAGTTTAGTAGTATGAAACCAGATATTAGAACATAATTTTATTATAATTTTATATATATATATATNTGTAAGGCGGTGTGTTTAAACAAACAGGCAGTCACGACCCATTCAGTATTTCATTGTCGGACGCAGGAGGCAACCATGCGAAACTCAGTACGCGTTGCATCCTGCCGCTGTTTGCCAATTTCAATGCAAATATAGCAGATCTTCCCCACCTATGCAAACGTATCACCAGCCTCTAACCTATTGGCCTTGCTCGAACGCGGTGTATTTGCTCTCTCTGGAGACTACACGACTCGGTTACAGCCACCGCGAATCTGGCGAATATAATTTCGCAGCTTATCACCCTCTTATACTTGAAAATCTTATAGAAATCGAACGATTGAAACGTCATGCTCGTGATGCATAACGTTACTCGCGGATTAGATTATAATACGCGTGACGTCAATTTCGTATACGACGTGATTCAGCATTACCGAGTAATTAAATTTCTGAATAGCAAAATTAGAATTGAAAAATACAGAAAAATGAATTTTAACGTAAACTATATGTTCTTACTTTGGTAGTATTTTTTTTTTTCGTATACGACGTGATTCAGCATTACCGAGTAATTAAATTTCTGAATAGCAAAATTAGAATTGAAAAATACAGAAAAATGAATTTTAACGTAAACTATATGTTCTTACTTTGGTAGTATTTTTTTTTTCTGTTTCTTTCATTTGGTCAATCTGAACTTTCCCTGAGAGAGAAAGAAAAAATGCAGTACATTTTGTAAAATTTCTTTATTATCTTACTAAATTTCCTATTCCCTTTCCTTCTAATTTTTTTTTTTTTCTGTTTCTTTCATTTGGTCAATCTGAACTTTCCCTGAGAGAGAAAGAAAAAATGCAGTACATTTTGTAAAATTTCTTTATTATCTTACTAAATTTCCTATTCCCTTTCCTTCTAATTTATTATTTTTCAGAATTGTTAGATCTCTCATCGTCTCAAATTGGAGAGTAGCTTTCGAGAATTGACAAACGATAGATTTACTAAAGCAGAAAGAATATTACAATATTACAAAATTCTTTTAAAATAATCAAGACTATGTTATGCAACTGCAGTAATTCTCGTTTTCTGCGTAATTCGTAAGAATACTTCTCCTAGTAATTATTGATTAAAATAAGAATTGC
Organism: Lepidotrigona ventralis hoosana; assembly: GCA_002806875.1. Classification (NCBI taxonomy): domain Eukaryota; kingdom Metazoa; phylum Arthropoda; class Insecta; order Hymenoptera; family Apidae; genus Lepidotrigona; species Lepidotrigona ventralis. The sequence continues at coordinate 19,079 of NIPQ01090705.1, forward strand.
GACACTTATCAAGCGTGACATCTCATTGAAAGAAGTGTATTTCAATTATTTTTGATATAACGTGAACATAAACTCTGATAAGGATTAAACTGACCTTTCTGCCCGTTGCTCAAGGTTATGTCCTGGCCATCCTCACGTCGCCAGGTAATGTTAGGTGCCGGTGATCCCGTCGCTTCGCAGTGTAAACTCACTTTACTGCCTTCTGGCACCACCATGTCCGTGCTCGTTGGATAGTCCAAAATATTTGGAGGAACTTGAAATATGAAATAGAATTGTTTAATTATTCCGGTGATCCCGTCGCTTCGCAGTGTAAACTCACTTTACTGCCTTCTGGCACCACCATGTCCGTGCTCGTTGGATAGTCCAAAATATTTGGAGGAACTTGAAATATGAAATAGAATTGTTTAATTATCATAACGTTAACCGTTTGCTACCTAAAACTAGTTACATTAATCGTTCAACTGTTACAAATAAATTTCCGATTTCTAACGACCGCGATCACTGAATTCTAGAAATAGATGAAGTATCTTCGTGATAATGTCGTTCAACAGAAATATCAAGGAGTACAAATGTATAAATTATGTTGTACTAATTTTGCTTGAAAATTTTTTAGCTTGGTCTATGTAAAATATTCAAGCAGTGAATNCAATTTTGCAACTTTTATATATGTTTTTCGGTTGGTTCCAAATTTCACAAATACAAACATAGTAGTCGACCATTAACATCCATTAATGAAATTTCAAAATGTTTTATATGACACAAATTTCCTATATCAAACGTTCAAACGTACTCAATTTTCGTGAGTATATATATTCAGTATATTTTCAGATTTAAATTTTAAATTTCACCAATATTGTAATAATCATAACTATAATGTCAATGAAATTTTTAAATGTTTTAAAGTGTCATTTAACACAACACACACACATATATACACACATATATACTTTCCTATGATAGTAATTTTAAATTTCACCAATATTGTAATAATCATAACTATAATGTCAATGAAATTTTTAAATGTTTTAAAGTGTCATTTAACACAACACACACACATATATACACACATATATACTTTCCTATGATAGGTGTTCAATTATTTTCGTGAGCACATATTGTATATTTCTAGATTAAATTTGAAAATTTAGATTTCTCACCAATACGATCATCACTCGTTATAGTCTCAATAAAATTTCAAAGTACTCTTTATAACACATTGTTCAATTATTTTCGTGAGCACATATTGTATATTTCTAGATTAAATTTGAAAATTTAGATTTCTCACCAATACGATCATCACTCGTTATAGTCTCAATAAAATTTCAAAGTACTCTTTATAACACATCCTCCTTTTATAGTTGTCGTTCAAATATGTTTATGAGTGATTGTAAACCACGAAACCGCTAGAAACTTACTCGCGCATAATTTATGCCTCAATTAAGAGGATACCGATTGCCGACATAAACAAAGCGTGATTTATTAGAATGCAATAATTTCATGTAATCTGATAATAGTTCGAACGGTGTATGTTTACACTGCCAAATTTGACTTAATCACGTTTAATTAAAGTGCGTTCCCACCGCGCAACGTCGATAATTTGATGACTCGACGGAAAATGTTTTCACGTTCCAATTATTGGATCCCATCGAGTTCTGCTTACGGGCACGCGCTCGACATTACGCGCTAGCATTCGATGTACAAGTTCACAGACGGATCTAACCCTGCGATCACATGATTGCAATTTCTCGCGAATGTTCTCAAGGCTTAAAATACGCGACTCCTCAGATTTCAGGACCACTGTCAATTATCAATATGTGTATATTTAGTAAACTCGAAGAGATTGAGAATGCATTTTAACAATAAATTTCTTTTTAATTATTTAACTGATTATACAGACATATTTTAAAAATTTTGGAACACACTTTATTCACTTTTAATATTCAGCACATATCGCAGCGAAATTTGTTGCANAATATTCAGCACATATCGCAGCGAAATTTGTTGCAATTTTATAATCTATGATAAATATGATATGACATGATGGCAAATTGAACGATGAAAATGAAAAGTATCCTTTCAAGATTTTTAAGCAGCGTATTTGTATCTGATATTTCGTATTTTAGTTAATAAAACTTGTAATTCAATTTTGTTTAAATTTGCTTGGATTTTATTGAAAATATATAAAACATTGAAGATTCTGTGTAGCTTTTATTCAATGTCCAATGGTTATGTTGTAACATAAAAACGTCATCGTATCATTTTGGACAACTTATTCGTAACTGTTATAATAACTCGGGTCTTTGTTACTTTTCAAGCGAAATCGGAGAAAGAAATTGGAGAAATTTCTGCGTGACATTTTTATTTTATGTGGATGAAAGATAACGATCGAAACACTCGAATCGATGGTAACGAAAACAATTGAAACAGTTTCTCGGTGGATGCAACAATAACTACCTATACGTAGAAATAAAAGTTCCGGATCGGTTATATATTTTCCTTTTTCAAGAGAATGTTACATAGGAAGTCGGTCGATAGAATTCTTTTAGATAGAAAAAATGTTTTCGTAATGATATTAAATTAAATTGTCAATATGATTACTGTGAAAATCACTTGAAAAAATAATTGACTATGGAAAGTGAGTTGTCGTAAATGGAGTTTTTAATTTATTTATTTATTGTTGTGAAACAAACAAAACACGAATTTTCCATCAAGAATTATTTTTTTCTTATGTCGTTTTTTTTTTTCAAAGATAGAATTAAAGTAGTTTGATACTTTAAACTCATAAAATCTTTTTTGTAAGAACCAGTCTGGTAAATTTTGTCATTTTTCTCTTATATCCTAGCTTTTCTACTTTGTATAACTGATCTTAAATTTCAGATTCATTATGTTTGTTTTAAACAAACAAGTTTTTCTCAATTTAGCCCTGAAAGTTACACACACACACACACCTGAAACTAACTAATAGATAGTAGATTTATAGAAAATCTGAACTGCAAAATTCCCGAAATTTACATAATATATACAAATATAAAAAATATCTAAAAGTCATTAATATTATTTATAAAATAGTATTTTTTGATGTCTTCTTAGTTGTATCCATAAAAATGCAAAATCCGTAATCCAATAATTATAGACATTAATGATATCAATACCTCATTTATCATACTGTATCATCAATATATACATATATATATATATAAATTAGATAATGATATATATATGTTGTTGAAAAGAACGAACAACACACGTGAATGTTATAAAGTAAATAGGTTCATAGGAAGAAAAATTAGATAATGATATATATAGTAATATTATATATATATTATATATATATTATATATATTATATATATATTATATATATTATATATTATTATTATTATTATTATATTATTATATATATGTATATGTGTGTATATATATAATAATAATAATATATATATAATATATATAATAATATTATATATATGTATAATAATATATATTATATATATCATTATCTAATTTTTCCTCTTATGAACCTATTTACTTTATAACATTCACGTGTGTTGTTCGTTCTTTTCAACAACTTTACATTTAAAACAACATGCATGTCGTAACCCATACGATGTGAACAAAAAAAGAAAAGGGTAAAGAGCGTGCAGCATGGAATACGTTTACGACTGTACACACGAACTATAAAACAAGTTTTCATATTTCATGCAACATTCTTCTGTGTGCTATACAAACGTCAAACTTGACGCGGCCACTTTTTACAAAGTTTTGAAAATTTGTCGGCTAATCGAATTAATCTGGAAAGTTTGTCATGTGTGTTTATACGGTAAAAATAGATGGAGAGAAATGGTGTCGGCCATGAGATATGAAGGAATTAAAACAATGGCGGAAAGAAGAGATGAATCGTTGAAAGGGCATGTAAATTACATCAATACGCCTTGGTATTTAGACTATGTTTAATATTTTTAATATTTTTAATATTTATTATATCTTTAAGATGGCAGTTTATACTGTACACTAATTTTTTTACTAAATGAAATGTATGTAGTGTGTAATAATATAAATAGATATCTTATTAATGAGATGAAATATATAAATATCTTGTAATTTCCAGAGGAAATTTTTGAGTATATTATGCAAATATCTTGAGACGTGTGTATGAAACACTTTGAACATTTTGAAATATCACATATACTGTGATGAGATCTAATTATTATAAATAGTTATGTTCATCATGTTTGAAATTAATCTATACACACAAATTACGAGGTTCAGATTAGGTACGAGGTATTCAATAAAAGTATCATAGATATTACAAAAATAGTTAAATAATAAATTAACCATTGTATTAATAAATCTCAATATTCAGTGAGACATTGTTACATGCAATTTACAATAAATATTTCTGAACTTCTATATTTACTTTCAGATTAATTTTAAATTTCATCAATACAATCCATAACAATCATCTTCGTCGTGTTAATAAAAATAAAATTTCAAAATGTCTTACTTAGAGAAAAGAAAGTTGTATAAATTCTGGAAAAAATGACAATGTTTCTACACCAAGTAATCTACCTATTATATACATTCTATAAATGTAATAGTGTATTACACTATATTCTGTTGTATAATTACTGTGGATACATCAAAGCATACAAAATATGTATAATTATAGAGATATTAATATATTTCATAGAGAGATCATAAAAGTCGCCATCTTTTTATGGCGAATGTGGCAAAAAAATGAAACAAATCGGGAAAATGTGTCGATACGAGAGCTAAAAGAATTAAAAGAACGATAGAAGGAAGGGAGAATGGGTGAGCATAGTGGTGAAAGGGCACATACGAGGTTTCATTTCCGAGAAAGGATGTAAAGATTGCTCGCGTGCAACACTCTATAGATGGCGTTCTCGCAAACTCGTGGCTATATTGCTCTATAATAATAAGGTTAATGCCTTGCAAATTAAGTAGACGCGAAAGACCTTTTGCCTGGCTTTACGTACGTTTAAACTGCTGAAGCCTGATCTTTATCGACGATGCACGATTATTGCGATACGGCATTAAGACCATGCTCGTTTAGCCTAACTGGATTCATAGATTACGATATATAGGCATCCTAGTACGTGTTGCTCTGGTAAAAATTCCGGGAAATCCCACGTGTGCCGTTAACTTGCGAACAGCACAAAGTGTGTGATAGGATCAACTGTTCAATAGACTTGTTGGGTTATAAATGATTCTGGTTGGATTACTATCTAAAATTCTGGGTATTCGATTTTATTTCGAATATTTCATTAGAAAGATAAAAAATTACGCACATCGTGTATGAAATTTCGTTATAGAGGAGTTCAAGATCGCTAGTTCCATTTCGTATTTTGCATTCTCTAGAGATTGAAAATGAAATAAAATTGTCGCCAGATCGATGACATCTACAACCGTTTATGTTGTATTAATAAAATTTTGTGTATATTCAATTCTGTCTTTCGATTTCGAGTACTAAAATTAAAAACAAATATAAAAATTCCTAGAAAGTCTAGACAGTCGTAAAATTAAATTCAATTGCCAACGTTAGTGTTAAAAAATTAATATAGGAAAACTAGTTTAAAAGATTATTTATTAAAGAAATTATTATTCCAAGATAATCTCGAGTTTTCATTTTGATATGTTGATTAAATAAGAACACGTGTTAATGAAGTGAAACTGATTTCATCATGCACGAGCGACAAATCATTCCCAATGAGATTGGAATAGGAACGATACAGAATCAGATTCTCAGAGCTTGTCACACTTGATTAAGATATTGCGAATTACATCCGCATATCGCTGTGTAACGTTCACGTGACATAATCATTATAATAGCTGCTGCTGATACGACTGATAAGTATGCGATTAACTATCCTTTCGATCCCGGGATCGATAGAAGTTATATTTAGGAGCTCTTTCAACAGAATGAATAGACGATTGTCAATTTCCTCGCTAAACCTGAATGTACTATACTGAATATAGTCTGCTTAAAATTATTAATTAAGTTGTTTTGTCTCTACGCTATAATTGATTTTATATCAGAGTTGGCCAAATTTTGCTTGAAATGAAGATATAAAATAATAATTTAAAGTAATCAGTTATTTTCATTCAAAGAAAATCGTAGAAGTGAAAAATAAATTTAAAATAGAAGCAACATTAAATTGAAAAAACAAATTGTGATAGAATTACAAACTATTGTCAAAACTATGAAATAAAAAACAAAATAAAAGATTACTTTATATTTAATAGCTAAATAATGTGTTCTGCAACTAATGCAATATTACTTTAAGACGACGTGTTAATTAAATAATCATGTACCAAATATTTTATTCAAATAACACCTAAGCCTCACGCAACATTTGAAGTTTCCCTCGATGAAATATCACTCTTTAGTGAAACAAACAAATAAAAATGATACAAGTGTGAATAAATGTTCGACGAAATGTAATAAATCTGGTGAATATTTCTCAAACGAATGTTTACTTGGGGACACTCTTTTGTAACTTCTCCTTAGTAATGGCAATAGATAAATATCAATAATGCAAATGAAAGCAATTCGTCACAATAAAATTGATTTACTCGAGTCACGCAAACTCGTGTAATATTATACGATATGAGGAAAGAATTATTACCAGAAATTTGTAAAAGAAGAATAATTATCGCAATTGTTCACTTATTTATTAAATCATTGATTATTTTAAAGACATTAAAATTGCCAAATTGTCGAAAATGTACATGAAAGAGTTGTCCGCCAAGCGTTAGATTTTTTTAAATTGAAAAATTAATAAAAATAGGAAAAATTAAAGGATTACTTACCAACAACTTGGAGGTAACCAGTTTGACTCTTCATTGGATCCGTATTGATCTGGCACATGTACCATCCCCTGTCAGATTCTTTTACTTCTCGTATATGAAGGAACCATGTGCGATGATCGCTGTGAGAAACAGCTATCCGATGGTTCTTCGTGATAACGTGACTGGCTATCGTTAATATCGTTTGGGTATCTACCCGCAGCCATGCTACCTGCAACAAATTGAAAGTTTTCGTTGTAACAAGGTAATCGTACTTCTAATTTTCAATTTAACATCGCCAACAGACTATGCGATATAAGCGCTTTTTACGCTTAACCTAGTTGAAAATAGTTATTAAAACAAGAAGATGAATCGGGCAACAATTTCCGAAATAAAGTAGAATTTTATTCTGTACTCGGTTATATTCTGTGGTTGGACACAGAGCTTAGAAAAATTAGAAATCTGGCAGAAAGACGTTGGAAATTATAATGAACTAATGGACTTTAACTTTCGTTAAAAGAACAATTTAAATGGGAAAACCAAACATCATCATACCGAGATATCGCATCGCAATTGAATTATTAAATTGCAATTGAAGTTGTAATTTTATTCGTTGCCGGTGAATCCAAGAAATTGGTAAATATTTGACGCAACAGATATAACGCGCATAATTCTACCGAGATTAGAGTTCAGTAGATTGAAAGCTATTAACATAAAGTAAATATGAAAGAATAAATATGATAACAAATTGTAGAATCAGTGACTTTAATCATTTGTTTAAAACAACATTACGACATTGTCGAAAGTAAAAAAGTAAATTTTGTTACCTATCGATAAAGCATTAAAGGAGAAAATAACTCTTTCAAATAACCAAGTGCATAAAATAGAAACGTATCTACGTGCTTTAATTTTATCGTTTTTACGTTGCGAGTAAAATATTATCCGAACGATATGTATCATCGATATTCATAGAGATACGATCAATTATTGCTCAATCATACACTTTGTACGCGAAAATTGGCAGTGACAGAGACGTACGTAGTTCCATTTAAAAAACCTTTAATATTATAAAAGTAATAATTTCTACATAATTATGAAAACCAATTCAAGCTTCATTTATGAATTATATATTAAAAAATTTATTATTAAGCTGAAAATTATGCAAGGTGATTTACGCATGCCTGAAGTAACTTTTAAATTATGCCTCTAATGAAAAATTGTTCAGCACGAAAGTAGTATGGTTTCAACAGAGGCAAAATACGATATATTAATTTTTTATAGGTTTCGAAAGGTCATCTTTATTTCTTTTCATTCAACAATATCTTTTTCATCATAAATGGAAAGATATTGAATTCCAAATAAAAAATTATTAAACCATATTAGTCCTAAACTTAATAATTAAGAAGATAATTTATTTTGAGGGTGAAAACTACATAGAGGACCATTCGCCACACATTAATGTTTAATCGACGTTGATGGTGCCTAATAATATAAATTGTGTAAATTGAGATTACCATGATTACTAAATGTTGTTTCGTCTGCAAACAATACATTTTCTAGAGACAAAACTTTCATTAGCACTTACTTGCTGCAAAAACCATTCAGCAAATTGTACTCGATTTTGAAAATCGAATCTGTGAAGCTTCTGACGAATATATAGGTAATATAAGTACATTTTATGGGCTTGAAGAATTTGAAGCTCACTTGATTGACTAATTCCAGATTGTCGAGAAATCTATCGTGTACTAACATGTGGATCGTATCCTACAACTTCTAGTACTAAAGTTGCCAATTTCTCGCAATACAATAATACCTACTTGAACGTTCGTCGCTATCCCCACCAATTCTTGGAATCGAGATTATCTCACTCTACACTATTTTATCGAAGGCTCACTTGTAAGACCATAACACTGACATTTATAAACATTGTCGAATACTCTGACAATGCTACGCAATTTTCATCCTCGAGGCAAATTATTGTAAAATACTTTCTCAACCATTAGATTTAAAATCAATGTGGTTCAATGCATTTCTACTTAGAATTTAATATTCTTTCTATCTATGATTTAAAAAATACATAGTTTAATTAAAAAAATAAATAAATAAATAAAAACGAATTTGCAAATTTCGAAACCCTTCAACACACAAAAAAAAATTAATATTTTGTCACCCTTGAAATCATACAATTTTTGTATCAAACAATTTTTCATTAGACGCATAATTTAAGAGTTATTTCAGGTGTGCAAGTTACGTCACAGAATCACTGTATGTTTCACAGAAAAATATGGATATTTAATTATTTTAGTCGTGTGTTTAAAAATAACAAATCTTTACTTGTTGGATGCCATGTATCGCAGAATTATTAGGTATATACGTGTAAAATACTTGTAATTGAGTATATGAGTTGTTTAGATCTACTAGTTTATTATACTATATTATTCTTTTTATGCTGTTTGTAAAAGATATTATTAGAATACATCAATTATTAATATAACTTTCGATTCAGTTATCGACCTTTTGTGTGCTTAAAATTTGAAAACTGAATGAGGATATAACAAATTATGAATGTATTTATCTTTGAACATATACTTTTAATACGTTTATTCAATACATATTGTAGTATGTTATCCTGTATGAATCTCTAATTACTAAACCAATTATTTTTAGGTATCGATCATAAGATTATCTACATGACAGTGTAACAAACACTCAAAGAGTTAATTTATTTTTTAAAAATGTTCTTCTATGACAATCTTATACTTATCATTACTGAGAACTAAAATATATCAATTTGACTCGATATATTTCCCTTGCTCTTCTGATCAGCTAAACAATTGATAAATTACAACCCAACGAGCACACAAATTGACATAGGAAATATACACCTCCTATTCCGTTCCACAATGATCCAACAGAAATTCCGTCTTATTTTTCGTCACCTCTGCTATATCGATTTCACGAGCGACAATTTAAGAAAAACGCGATTCTCTCAGAATGACCCTGGAAACGTTCTCGGTTGAAGGAGCTTCCGGTACACTCGCGGTCTAACCACGTGGAAAAAAGTGGTAGGAGGAAAGGAAGGTAAACATTCTCCTTGTTGGCTGCACTTTGGCACCGGTCGGTAAAGAAACGGCGAAAAAGAAGAGAAAGAGGGGAGGGTGGGAATGGAAACGCGAAAAGGTTGTGCGCGCGCGTGCAACCCGCGCCACAAAAGCGTAGCCGTTGGCTTACAGTAAATCAACCTGTTAAGAAAATGTGATACTTGTTTTGGGGGAGGAAGAGGAGGAGGAGGAGGAGGAAAAAAAAGGCACAAGATACAGAAAGACTATTCAGAACTGAAAAGGAGAGGGAGGATCAGTACCGCATTGAAGTTGTGTTCCCAATGCAAAACGTTGAATCGTGCTCCCCCTCCCCACATACACACACACACACACACACACACCTGGTATTTCCGATTCACCCCTTTGTGCCGCGATTACCCCACATGTGATCACGTATTTCCCACGCTTATGTGCACACGAGCCTCACTATTCACGCCGGTAATATTTTCGTTCACGGCGCGTGCATCCGCCTTCAAAGGCGAAGGATAATGGAATTGCTGTTTCGCCGGGTAAACATTTATCCGCTGGCGTGTCTTTTGGTCTTTTAGTAATTTTTAGAGAGACGTCGTGTCCCTGACTGCGTCGCCTATAACAGATGAACCGAACGGTTCGGCAACTTTTTCTGCTTTCTCTTTCGGATGCATTGGTTCCTTGCACTGGGGATAATATTGGTTCAGATTCAGAATACTATATATTATAGAATTGTTGTTAATCCGGCAGTGAGGAGTAATATTTATCGATCACAGTATACGAATATCCGTAACAATATATATTTCATTAATGTTAAAGTGACTTATTAAAGTGATAGCAATACGTATAGATGATGATGATAAAAAATACTAATTTTACTCCAGAGAAAATCCAACAAATAATAGTTGAATGTATTATAATATAATTATCAAACCATTGGATTAATCTAATTATCCTGTGTGCTGTCGAATTAACAGAGTAAGATTCACGATTGAACAAAGTATGCTTGATTTAATTTTTCATGATACAAAATTAAACATTGTTGCAAGAAGAGAAAGCATCTATAAGAGCAAGAGTAAGTATTTGAAAAATGGTTTCGATTTTACACATGGGAGATTCTATTATAATATAACCGAATTCTTGCTTTACAGAGAAAAGGAATTAATTGATATATAAAAAATTATATAAAAGATATAAAGAAATATGACAAATAAAATATGATAAAATTTCACGTGCACTGGTATATAATAAATTTATTCACTACTCTAAACCACTTAATTTTACCTAACTTCTACCATTTTGAAGCTATAGTCCGTAGTTACGAAAAATAGACTGTACATCTGTCTGGCTGAATTTAAAGACAGAACTATTTATTATAAATTTCTACTTAAGAACGGAATGCTGTATTCATTATCTGGACAATTATTGCTCTTAGTCGGGCATTAACTGCAGCAATTGAATAGGATGCCAGTAAATAGTCAATAAAGAATGGTATCGTTCTTCAATAAAACAGTGTTAGGCCTGGCGTATCGACAAAGAGTCTGCCAGGAACTATTGGTCTTTAACTGGGACGTTCTGTCCCATCTGTTTCATTCACTGGACACGGTAAATCGTGCAATTATCATTTTATTCTGGTAGTTAACAAGATCTTTCAACACGTTCATTGTTAATCGAGTGTTCATTATTCATGCTATACGTTAAACTGCTAAATAATTCTCGTGCAAAATCTGTTTCTATATTACGGATGCGTTTTGCGTGAATTATCATGACGATTCCTTTCAAAATTTCGCGATTCAATTTGCATACCACGTCCGATTTCCGGTATCGATTTTTAATTTATATCCTGCGTTTCGAGACATATGCAACGAACGTGTTAATAACAAGGAATTGAATACGCCGACAGATGGCAGAATTTGTGATTTTGTGAATTATAATTTTCTAATTTATTTTATTTACCGGAATTTAATGCATAAATCTGTTGACTTTTTAAAATTTTAAATTATAATTTAACGATCTTGTTTGATTTTAATTGTTTAATTGTAATTTTTATATACATTGCTTCATACATTGGAGTTTTAATTTTAATTATATTGTTTCAATTACACGACGTTTGTTTTGAAGACAAAAATTATAATTCTTTAATCTATTCCATATTTATTAAATTTAGTGCTAGAAAATGTCCCAAAGAATCTTTGTAATATTTTACGTCATTTCTATTTTTCATTAATAACATTGAATAACGTTGATATTTCATTAAAAAGTGTTTATCTTCTTTCTATTGATTTTTATAATCTGTATGTTTTTTTCTTGCTAATTGTTTCAAAATCAATCGTTCTATAACTAGTTCTTAATATTGATATATTATTGAGTTAAAATTAATCATTATTAATATAATATTATAGATATATATTAATTTGTCCCGAGTGCTCTTAACTAATGTAATACAGTTGTTATATCAGTATTAACGATCCTCTAATTGCTTCGAATAGTATCATCACTTGTCACAAAGCTAAACTATTATGATTTCAACAATATGACACAGACGTGCAAGATGTGGAATATAGTTTACAAATACCTAGTTTACTTTTGCAATCCTAATAACTATATAACAAATATATATTCTAATTACAACAATTTTTATAATTTTATAACAAACGTGTTCTAGAATTAAATTTTTATCTTCGACTCTCATTCATTCATAGAATTTGACATTTTTCGTTGAATCTGACATTATGCCTATAACACAAGTAGCTTGTAATAAAGATTATATCGCAACGCCAGTATTATCTTCATTATTCGTGCAATTGATATATGACGATGTGCATGTGGAAGTTTCAAATAGATATTGATTCCGTCGGTGTATTATTACGCAACTCGATGCGTAATAGTACTTCACGAACTGATGTATTTAGGTAACTATCAGTGATTTGGCATTAGATATTTCCTTCGTTAATGATGAATACGATGTTCGAGGGTACAGTTTAGAAACATACGATACAACTGTTTAATACGTGCAATATGTAGTAATTGCGAATAAATGTACACCTTCATTTACGATGAGCAGACTTTTCACAAGTCTTGTCTTACAATTAGTCCTTTAAAAAACGTAAAACATTCGATTATCGTAGCTTTCGTGTTATTTTATTTAGTTTCAGTGTAATAGATTTTTTCAGTAAAAATTACATTATATTTCTCAGTAATTCTTTCGGGCACAAGTGTAATATTAAAAGCTCGTAAAAATACAAATTTATTTAAACAAATCTCCAATCTAGTTGCAATGAAGAGTTCATTTTATAATTACAATTATGTCTAACATGTCTATATTCCGTAATTTGTACACAGTAGTGACAATACACTGCCGCTTAAAAATCTGAAGACGAATGGTATATTTAATTTAGAATTTGGAAACATTGAATAATACTAATAAAGTTGAAATACAGTACAAAAGATACCAATTATTAAAAACAAAAAAAAAAAGAAAAAGTGTCCTAAAATGTTTCATTATATAAACCACCAGGCCCTTTCAAAAACGTCTCTGACCAGCGTGAAACGACGCATACTTCTCGCCTCTTAATTTCAATGGCGGCGCGCATTATTCGCGAGGTGAAAATCGCGCCGGAAAGAGGCTGGAAGTGGCGAGCATTAAAAATAACAATGACACATAGTCCTGGACGGCGGAGGACAGTTGTCTCCGTAAATTACAGAAATTCGCAAGAGAAGCCGTAAATACTTGGTTATCATACTTGGCGGAAGCACGGAGGGGTATTATACCTACATTCGCGTACATCGTGGCCAGAGATGGCGCCAAGCGTGGATATGGCTTCACCGTTTCCATTCATCGGACTGGATATCAAATGCAATAGTTCATGGCGCGTTTCCGACTAGGTGGTCGACCAGTCCTCGACCTCTACCTCCTAATCCAACCACCCACCGTTTCACACCGGTCTCTGGCAGATTTACAGGCCGGGGGGGGGGGTTGATATCTGCATCCGAGAGTCCTAGACTAGTTCCACCTGTCTCGCAGCTCTGTATACTTTCTGTCAACTTGCGCTTTCGCCAGCGCATCTTCCAAGATAAATCGGCCGAATCTTTTGCGTCTTGCGTTTTCGCTCCTCGTGGCTTGCTCTGTCGACACGGTATCTTGCGTTCGACTTTCTCTGACACGTGTGTCTCGTTACATAACGCAGTGCCCTCAGACGTGTCAGAGTTTATTTGATTAATTATAGAACAAGAATTGGCGATAATGTAATTGACGAGGAATGCATGTATCAATACGTTCAGAACGACGCTTCGAGATCAACTACACAACGCGGACCCAGTGTTCATATGTTTAGTTGGCGACAAAAGACAATCACACTCACACGCCCGCATCATTCATCGATATATTCCAACAAGACGTAATCGAGGCGCGATGTTTTGTGAATACTGGAATTCCATGCGGATTTTATGCGTTTGTGGGAGATTTGGAAAAACACACGCACAACTATATATAAAATATTCAAATATAATACCTATTATTTCTTATTATACTTATCGTGTAAACTAATTTTCTTCTTAAAATAATAAGGTTCTAATTTTTTTTATTATCCTTTTTATTGATCTAGTGATTATTCTTGTTACAATTTTTAAATTTATTGAGATGGTTTGTTCTGGGAACATGGCTACATTTCGTGAAAAGGCGTTGTTTGGAATTATAATTTTTCTTATTGAAATTTCACGTCATTAATTTTGCCATACTGCCACAAAAGAAGTTAATTTTTCTACATTTATTTATTTATTTATTTCCTGTATCACGGTGTTCACTCATGGTTTCAGTGACAACGTTTAATCACATGAAACAAGCAGCTATATAATATTATATAACCCGAGGCATGTTGCAATATTTATATGTGTTTCTATCATAGACAAGTTTCTAAACTTTCGCGACGTTTACAAGTTTAAGAGAATGATGGAGCTTCGGTGTCAGATTAGAACTTAGATATTGTCTAAAATATGTTTTAACACAGGGTGTAACATGTAATGCGTGTGAACAACATAGTTCTTCAAACTTGATGCAACTTATGTTAAATATCAATCTTGTCAATATTAAGTATCAATTTCTCAAATTATTTATTTACTTGGCAGATCATTACCTTACAAAAGTTGCAGTCATCATGTGAAACATTGTGCTGAAATTTCACTCTATTTTCTCCCATGTCTATTAAACGAAAATGTAGATAGCAGATAGGCGAATAGGTTTCTTTTCTTTTCACTTTGACGATATTTTACTTTGTCGTTCGCACGTTCCACTACTTGTAGAGCACTAGTACAACTGAACATTAAATTGCCTTTTCAGAATCCGAGATTGCGAATCGCAAATCGTGAAATTAAAGATTACCACGCCTATTCTTTATCGAGGATAAAGAATATCAATCACCGAAGACAGATTTATCAACGATAAATATTCTGGAAATTAAACATATGATTTTTCCAGAGTTTATCTGTCAATAGAATTGATGTATGTAAAAACTATATATATTTTTATATGTTTATACATAAAATATAAAAAACGATATTAACAATAATAAATAAAGTGTTCTTTTTAAATTCTGTATCTATATCATAGATATTTCTTATAATAATCAATAATATTTCTTTATTACATTTCTAATGATAGTAAATAAAAATAACAATTATTCTAATGTATCATCTAATATATAATAATGTATAATCAACCACTCTCTTGCACCCTCATTTCGAGAAAAATCGAATTCAATTTAAACTTGTTCTACATTGTAGAACTGATTAGGTCACCATTTTAAATTCTAAATATTCTGTGTAATAAATTAATAATAATTATAAATATATACTAATAGTATATTTATTAATAATTATAAATATATACTAATAGTAAATTATTATAGTAATAATTATAAATATATACTAATAATAAATTCTATATATTCTATATAATAAATTAATAATAATTACAGTTATAAATAATTGTGTAATTAAATAGGCTATTACTATTATTATGTTATTATAAATAAACATTATCATTAAAATAACATATACATACATTTTTTGTTTGATTATACTCATTGATTACACTTACTAGAAAAAGTTTGTCTGTTAAATCTTAGAGCTACTATATCTTCTTACAACACGAAGAACTCCAATAAATATATTTCAATACGATACTTAAAGTTAATTCTACAATTGACGCATATATTTAACGCATACGTATACGTTCTTTACATCCATCGGAAATCTCCATTTCTGGCATTACGTCGTTCATCTCCACGGGCCGCAGAAGCGTATCATAGCCGAGCGACTTCCTTCCCGCGAGTCTTTCAACTTTCCCGACATCCGGAACACAGATCGCGAGACATTCGCTTCAATTTCCACTTCTCAATTTCCGTTTCCCGTTCGAACTTCTTGACAGGTCGCTTGGTCGTCGACAGATAAGTAACAGCGGGCGGAAGGCGAGGCCAACTTCTGGTCGACGTCCACCGTCCGACCGCGGCTTTAAATTTTCGTGATCACGTGCGCCACACTTTGGCCCAGAGATTAGGCCAGCCACCGTAAGATTAATTCTCGCAGGCAGCACGCTTCTCGAAAACATGGCCGACTAGTTTTATATTCCCTTTACACGGGAAGTCCATCTTGGATGGTGAGCGGTCTGTCTGTCTGTCTGTACGTCGTGAGCGTCATCGATGTTGCTTAACGCAACACGAGTTGTATATCTTTTCTTTGAAGAGGATTTGACAGCTTCCCTCCTCCCTTCCTGATACGGAGGAACGAAGGATATGAAATGTAGGTCGAGAACGCGACGTATATCTAAGTATATTCGCAGATACGTTTCCGTGAGAAAGTTTACTTTTGGGTTATGGAGTTCAAAAGAGGGATGTGCTTGTGAGCTCTCAGGCTTGGGATATTAAAGAATGAAGGAAATTATGGGATAATAATTATCGTACTATTAGGATGCTTTAAAAATACTTGAACATGTTATTCATGAATACAGTGATTGGAATTGTTATAATTATTATTTATTATAATTGCTGTGGGAAATGATTGTTTATAGTGTTAAGACATTATTGACAAGAGATATATTAACAATAACTGTAGAATAATTATTCGTTGCAATACGTGAACATTGTGAGCATTTTATTAACCGAAAAAAAAGAATTTAATCAACTTCTACTCTCATTTTTCAAAATGCGTTCCCATTGATGTCGATATTGAGTCAATTAATTGTAGTTATTAACGAATAAAGATTTATAATGCGTTTTACAACTTGTACTCAAGTTATAATAGTTATAAACAATTTTATATATGTATTGACAATGAGTATAATATAACAGAATTGGATATTTTTATAATTCTAATTTGCGAGTTCTGACTTTATTGCTTCTATACTATAAATTCTTTAATAATAGAAAATTGCTATACTATTTAATCTGCAAATCATTATTGCGATTTATAAGTTCGTATTACTATACTTCCGCAGAGGTTAGGTATAAGCCTGTATTAACAAGCTCTTTCGCCTGAATTAATGCAGAATGTAATTGTAATTTAATGAAATTGGTGCATTGCGTACCTTATAGGTGCATTGAAGCAGTCTGCGTTTATTATAACAAAGATAATTGAACCTAAAATGTTAATTTAGATATTCAATTTATAAATGAAGGCAAATAACATTTTTTGTTTCGCACGAAACGCAAATGAATGAAAATAATAATTAAATTTTATAAATTATTCTTATATATTAATATCTTCTAACAAACTATTAGTATTATCAGTAGATTGTGACAATTAATTATAATTATTATATTAATTAGAGATCTTCAAATTTTNTGTTCATAATAAATAATTGATTTAAAATTAATTAAAAATATATAGAAATATGATACTGTAAAAATAATAATATAATAATAATAATTCTATAATAATAATAATTAAATAATAATATATAATAATAATAATAATAATAATAATAATAATATAAAATAATAATAATAATATAAAATAATAATAATAATAATAATAATATAAAATAATAATAATAATAATACAAAATAATAATAATAATAATAATATAAAATAATAATAATTAGGTAAGACTTATTGTAAATAATAAAAGAATTGTCAATTTATTTAATTCGATGAATGTTATGAAATAATTCTTCTGAAATTGAATATAACCGGTTACAAAGTAACTATATTTTTAATCTTTAATAATAAAATTTTAAATTTACCAAATCACGAATCACAAATTACATAATGTGTAAAATTAATTGTATTCAAAGACTCACTTTGTATTCTGCTAAATCTTGAACCACGCAAGATAAAATAGCTTCCCTTCCAACTGGTGCTGTTACATTGGCAATTGGTTCTTTAAAATTTGGATCTGAAAAATAAAGAAAGATTGAACGATTACAGCATGCTGAGAAAGTTCTTGATCATGTTTTAAAAACTATTTTAATAATTATAAATTGCTCTAGTTAAAATCGTAAATTGGTTCTTTAAAATTTGGATCTGAAAAATAAAGAAAGATTGAACGATTACAGCATGCTGAGAAAGTTCTTGATCATGTTTTAAAAACTATTTTAATAATTATAAATTGCTCTAGTTAAAATCGTCCGATATTATACGATTTCACTTTACTGTTTCTTTTGCAATAACTTCACTATTCTTAGAGTATGTATTCCTCATGGTCCTCGATAGAATAATTACATCTTCGACTCAAAAATAAATTTAGTATGTTGCAACGATATTATACGATTTCACTTTACTGTTTCTTTTGCAATAACTTCACTATTCTTAGAGTATGTATTCCTCATGGTCCTCGATAGAATAATTACATCTTCGACTCAAAAATAAATTTAGTATGTTGCACGAATTAGGCCATTTCAATATTAAAGTTTGATTAAATTGATAGCTTATATCTGTATCGAAGTTTCAATCTTATTTGCATCGATCGAGAACGTACTAAACTGAATAGGCTCGTCATTTAGTATGTTGCACGAATTAGGCCATTTCAATATTAAAGTTTGATTAAATTGATAGCTTATATCTGTATCGAAGTTTCAATCTTATTTGCATCGATCGAGAACGTACTAAACTGAATAGGCTCGTCTAGAAAATAAGGAACTGATATCATTCCAGAAATTTCATACCATGAAAATTAAGATGCACTTGAAATTAATTCTGCATTCAATCCTATATGTGCAAAAACTGTTGTGTAGACTTTTTATTCAAAAAAAAAAGAAAATAAGGAACTGATATCATTCCAGAAATTTCATACCATGAAAATTAAGATGCACTTGAAATTAATTCTGCATTCAATCCTATATGTGCAAAAACTGTTGTGTAGACTTTTTATTCAAAAAAAAAGGAAATTGTGAAATTTCAAAATAAGTAAATAAGTGTCGATTGCTTTTATGACTTCTTACATCTATTTATGAAATTCTCTTTAAAAATGTCGTGAATGAAAATATAATTCAGAAGACGTGCTGGTTAGAAGTAATCCGCACCTCGTTGTTCGCGATCCAGACAGAACAATCGAATCTAGCATTGTCAATCTACATGACAGATATGAAATAATACAATACAACTTTATATAGTACTTACTCGGTCAAAATAGAACGGTCAAAGACGCGGCAAGTTCCAATGAAAGATAATCCTTTTAACTGGCCGTTTCAAACTTACTGCTGGAGTGTTTCTAGAGAATACGAAATAGGACAGTCTGTCATGTTCTTCCGTCAATTAATCTTAAGACCTTCATTAGAATTTCATGGAAACACAAATATCAGACTATGCGTCTATAACCCAGTTATACAATCTGCAAATTACATTTCATGGTGCGATGTTAACGATTTTTATGGCATCAATCATATTACCGTTAGATTTGGTTAGATAAATAATCGATTTTGTAGTTCGACTCTCTATGGCGTAGTAGATTAAGAAAATATGCCACCCTTTCTATCTTGATGAATTAAACTTGGCAACATTGAGAAATGAAAATAATTAAAATGAAGAGGTTTAAATAAATAAATTTGTGCCTCAAAAGATCATAATTGGAATATAATAACATTCTAATCTAAGGATAAAGAAGAGCTATTATTCGAATTTTAAATATTTACTAGTATTCAGTTTTAAAATACAAATTATTCTGTAGTTTAGATTTACGCATTCATGAGAGATTTAAATGTACAAAATGTAAAGAAGTGAAATCAGATAAAGTAAATATTTAGAAGACGAAATACACTCTCGGTCAGAATTCATATATTAGTTGTGACGATAGAAATCGGAGAAGATATTTATAATTTATTTATAAGCTCTTGCCTGAAAATTTTTATTTATAAGTCCTTTGCACAACATCCAATGTTAAGAATAACATTTATTTTTTTCGTGTCGTCAAAATGAAATTAATTATGTAATAGACACATGTTTTTATACTATTCTATGCATCGAGTAACTAATCCAGCCGCTATAAAATTTACATTTTCCCAAAACAATCACTTAATTATCTCCGATCAATTATCCCCGTCGAAGGAACCGAATTAAAACATTAATCTTGTAAATAATTTCATTTCGTTTCAATTAATTTTATCTTCCATTAAATAACTAGCTGCAGACTTTTATTCTTTAGATAATTTAAAACACAATTTAATTAACTTCAGAATATTGTTAAAAATCTTTTATATTTCGTTTATTTTCATGTTTCATGTTAAATTGCTACCACTTTCTTCTAAATGTCCATTGTTATATCACGTTTCAAGTTTGAGACGTAAGTAAGAACAATTAATAATATATCATTTGTTTAAAATTTTATCTCGACGACATTCGTTTTATGCCAACCATTTGAGACTATTTACAAGACCGACGACTACTGCGGCCTGCAGTGAATTAATTAAGAAACAATCGAGCTATTCGAAAACCATTAACTACATAAATTAGTTTTACATATCATTGCTTCGAGTTTCGTATCTTTAGAACAAATTTAGAAACAAAAGAGAAACAAAATCTTTTATTAATAATTGCACATTATGAAATTTTGCTAACTTCGTGAAAACCGAAGTTGATCAATTTAACTTCCGACAGCCTTCATCAACAGATTACAAAAAAAAAAAAAACAACTCATTACCGCGGTAAAATTGAATTAAAACGAGTAACGCGCATTAAAATTCAACGCTATTAAATCAAACATACATTTACGATCGCACGGAGATAATAAGACTTCAACGTAATGGCAACAAAACGGGCCATAAACCCGAGCACGCTCCACGCGATTCATTCGTACATCGAGCATTAATTAGGTGGAAGCGTCATCGATCATATGTAGGTCATTCACTCCCTAGACGAATACACGGCCAGTTACACGGAGATTATTTGCGAAGGACATAAAACAGCAAAGGGCGTCGTTAAGGGCACCGAGAGGAGAATGGCCGCATAGCACATAGAATAGAACGCATAACGTAGATGGCATAGTAATGGGAACATAGGGGAACCATAATTCCATTGTACGTGCCTATCCATCCAAGTTGGATCGCGGGGGGTAACTCTCGCGGGAAATTCGAGCGTATTAAAAGTCTCGATCTAGGCCGGCTTTGATAGATCGGCTGTCTCGAAATGGTTACCGATGCCGGGCGTCGTTTTACACCAGCCGTCCCCCCCAAAGAATACATTGCACACACATAACCTCCGCAAATCGGCACCTCCTCTCGCTTTTTCACTTGGCTTTATATCAATCCGATTGTGTCCTTCACACAGAGAACTTTTTTTTTTTCCTTTCTTATAATAACTTCTAATTCGATGACGATAATAATAATATCGTACATTTAATAATAGTAACACGGATTAATTTTCTGTTACAGTTTGTTAAAACGCTGCAGAATTATGGAAAACTAATTACACGTTCTGTTAATTACTAATGGAATATAACTCAACATAAACTACATAATATATTAAAATATTTATATTAAATATTTATAAAATATTTATATTAAAAGTCAAGATGCGAAGTTTCCAAGTAGCCACGTAAAATAAAGTCGTTTCTATTATTATTTTCAATATTGTACACGCTTTGCCGATTTTAAATCACAGAACGAATCGGTGTATTATAACATACGTCCGGTAATTTTTCCATGAAATCGCGTAGCAGTAATGGAACAATTACGTTAGGGAACAAAGGCTATCCAATTTTCGATATTTCCTGTATTTGATGCGATACAATTCACAATGTACTCTCTACATCATATTTCCCCGTTATATATCTATAAATACTAAAAAATTGCTAATTAAATTTTGCTTTGTACAAAAAATCCCCCCTCCCCTCCCCTCCCGCGCGATGGAAAAATTGAATAGCATTATTGTAGTAATAAATTCGACAAAAAGGTCCCGACAGTTCTCCATACGAAGTGAATATGGTCACATCGATTCGAATGGGGCCGTCTACTACACGTCACGTATGTGAAGTAATTCAACATGTTTTCAGTAGCAGTGACGTAGCAGACTTTGTTAACTGACAAGTGAATAAGTGTTCTCGTTAAAGTGCAGAAAATGTAATAAACTAACATCATATATCTCGCGGGAGAAACGTTTTTGCCAATATCACTGCGAAACAATGAAAGACTTTAACCGGCCGAAATATGTAACGTTATTGTTAAAGATGCGATACCACGCACGTAGCGGACAATATTTCACACAAAGGACTTCAATTTCACGCGTCAGTGCACTTGAAACCGACGAATTCCTGTTTACGAAAAATTAATTTCGAATAATGATATTTGGCTATGCAGTTCGTGACAGAAAGAAACGTGTCGCGAATGACAGTTGAAAATACTTCAACGAATTTTATTTTCGAGTTTACTCGGTTCCTATGTTGAAAGAGTAGATTATGCAAAGGAAATATTCAATTTAATGTAGAATGAAGCTGTTCGTTCGTACCAATGATTCGGGAAATTAAATATAAATATGGATATAAACGAATTGAGATATAAATTCATAATATTTGATATATTTGCAATTTACTAAAATATATATACATTGAACATTATAGATCAATTTTCACAATCATAATGAAGTCAGTCACAGAAGTCTGTATACATGTATCTGACAAATTTTAAATAGGAAAAAAGTTGCTTTGAACATTTTTCGAGTCATGATTGACATTAAACCATTCGCAAAATACCGACAATGTTTTCCATATTTGTTTCAAACGACACGTGTATAAATAAATAAAAAAGGTGATCTTGCAAGAATCAGTTGTAACAATTACACCAAAGTAAATAAGATTTGTTCCGATTGTAATTATTATAATAATAGTAAGTATGTACAACTTTAACAAACAAATTAATGGTTAAACAATGTTCAAATCTTCTCATTTTTCTTTTAACTTTCGATGTAAACTTTCATGACTGACTATATATATGTGTGTGTGTGTGTTAACATATACGTTATGTTTACTCAGTGCGTTAAAATATTGCGAAATGATGGCAATAAAACGACGCCATTGCTATTTGAATGTCTGTCAACCCCATGAATCGTTCACATTACTTTTCTACCGTGAATTTCGCTTTCCAATTTGTATTATATTTAAAGCGTTAAGTAAATAAAAGTCGCGTACAGCGTGCTCGTACCAAATGACGTTTCTTTCCCTTCGCGGTCCCCCTTTGCAAAGTCATCAACGCTTGCTTGTTCGTATGAAAAGGTTTTATGCAATTCGTACACACGCTGATGTACCCTCTATAATTACGGAAAATGCCTTTTTCCGTCTCGTGTTTGTGCCTCTACGTACACTGCCGTTCATAAATATTAGGGCATCTCCTGGTTTCACGTGTAATTAACTCTTACATAACTGGTATTATTCAAGCCCATCACATGGTATCGTAATAATTTGAAGAATTATTTAATCTCGGAATTTTCAAGGAGAATGTAAGACAGAAAATAAAATAATGTCAAAGATATATTATTACTAATAATATAATAAAAAATATATTATCATTAATAACGATATCATATATAACGATACTATTTAAGAGTTGATCCAATTAATGACTTGTCGATCAAAGTTTTATATTTATGGAATGTTAATATTCAATGTGTGTGTGTGGAAAGTAAGAATTTGTGAACATTATTCGAAAGAATTACGATCATATAGTAAAATTATCGTTTTGAGGTTTAAACGTCATTAACTCGGTATGTAAATTACATTGTAAAGTCACGTATAACATATAAACAACAGAAAACGATTTTGATAATTTCCCAACGACATTCCCGATTTACTCAAGATCCTAGTTTTAATATATTTATGATCGAAGAAATTTTTCGAAACTGAAGATTCAGAAGGCACGGCACTTACTTACACGGCAATTACATCTTCGTCTAAGCAAGCTGAAACAGAGAGCATCGGATTTCACGTGAAACACGAAGTCGGTGTTATTAACCCCTTCAGAGTCTTTCGAAAGTTTCCGCAAACCGTTCACGTAACGTTAATTGCGTAAGAAACATTTCCATTCTCGGCCGTGTTTAGTCAATGGCTTTTTGCTTAATTGGAAAACGTCCAAGTGAAGCAATTAATGCACATAAATGGGGAAAGTAATCGACCGAGCGAAGGTCGACGTTAAATATTCGTCACTTATTCAATCCTATTGGTTTTCGCATTCTTGCTCGTTCTTGCGTTTCCCCTCGGGTGCGATGAACTTTACCATGTAGATGGCGAAAGGAAGAAAGAACGAACGAAAACAAAAAAAAAAAAAAGAAAAAAGAAATGGATATGAAATATTAATAAATTCCGCCAGGTATATGGAGAGATTTATGGCTGAAAGAGATTTATCTGAAAACGTGAGCGATATTATCTCGTTAAGGTAATCAATTGTGGAGCTTTCTGGAAGATCTGCGAGTCTGTGGATTAATCTTTGATAAATTATTTTTTACTGCATCGATCAGAAGTTACATTGGGGAGGAAACGTATTGTTGTTAGTAATGTTATTTAAAAAAAATTAATATCTTTATTAATTTTGCATATATGCGTAATTTTTCTATAAGGAATATATGAGTATGATTACTGACAGAGTACTCTTCTCTGAGTGAAATTCATCAAATTTGAAATTATATATATGTATATATGGTAACTGACTAAAATTTTGTTAATTTTAAAGAAATTAATTACTAGAGTGTCAAATTACTATTATACTGATAAGATAATTCTGATTGGAAATAAATTGATTTTATAGTAAAGTAATTTTAAGTAAAGGAAAAGCTGAAATTCTTTGTCTTCACGACTGCATTATTGTACATTATTTTTGTGGTTAAACACTTTGATAATTTATTTTTCTTAAGTAAATATTAAACAAATATTATAAGCCTAAAAAATATTAAAACAAAATCTTTTTGACTAATGGTAAAAATTTTGTTTTGTACGGAAGAGAAAAATAATTAGACTAAATAAGAGAAAATTATCAATAATATAATTAATGAAAAAAACTGATCAATCGATTGATAAAATAAATTGATCAGAAAAAACAAGTATACGTATAATATTTTTAGTACAATTGTCAATATCCAAGTATATATCCCAAAATATTGTGTATTTATAAAAAAAAATTCTTTTACAAATTACACTAAAAATATACTTGACAACATAACATTAGTCTGAATTAAACGAGTGAACAACGAGTAATTATTTAAACGTTCAGAAACTGACCGAGACTAATGTCTCTTATAAAGCCTTGTCAAATATCAACTCACGGATTTGGAGCAGGAAGCTAGGTCGTATTTTTAAAAATTTTCACCCGTGACGTCTACAGGGTGAAATAAGCTTCCATTTACGTCCTCATTTGTGTGCACACCGTGGACCATGTTATTTCGTCTACTTCGCGTGAAATTTATAAAGTTTTTCACTGAAAAATGTACCTCCTAAGTGTTGTTCCGAAAGTTATCCAACATTTTATAGAAAATTTACGGTAACGCAAAAAAAAAAGAAAGAAAATAATCAAAAAAAAAGGTCAAAGCTTATTCGTTTTGTAGTAAAAATGATCTCGCTGACAGATGATATTTTCTTCTTCAAGCTGCAATCCTTTGCTAACTGGACAAGAATGATCGAACATTTAAAATTGAAAGTAAATCTTCCTGAAGTTTTATGAAATATCCTGCTTCGGAGAATGGATTGCGTATAAAAGGTTTTAAAAGCTATTTCACGGCGAAGCGTTGAAAATAGAATGCGAAATTAGTATCGCTGAAATAGCGTGTTTAGTTTTATGAATACATTCTAATTAAGCGAGCAGTTAACATATTCTATTACATTATATATTATTTATGTATTATATTATATTACATATATTATAGATTTTTAAAAAATAACATGTTTCTATACATAATATATTATATATTCTATAAACAAAAAAAAAAAAAACGTATTGCTATGGATATATTAAAATGTGTGAACACATTCTTCTTATTATTATAATTATTATTAAAAAATGTGAATTTTATTCGCTCCGCTCCCCATAGATTCGTGTCTTCAATTTCTTTATATATTCATTCAAATAAATGTCAAAGAAGCATTACAACAGTACTAATTATAAATAGAAATATTATTTTACAAATTAATTGAAATTCGTAATCTAAATTATACTAAATCTGAAACCATTACTCTTCCATTTTAAATTTGTCAGATGTAATGTACGTAAACTTCAGCAATCAACTGTACAACATATAATTGTATGTGATATTTCCGCGTGTTCGAATATCCAGCCACCGTAATTCGTTCGCGCCGGATCGGCAAATATGTCGGCGCGAAATAAACCACGGCTGGATAACGAGGGGACTTGGGATTTTAGGGGAAGGTATGCAAAGGGAATCAGATTTGCGTGCTTCCGCAAGATTATTTTCGTGGGAATGGGTAGAAATCACAACCGTCGGCGTCGACATCGCGCTTCATCCCTCCCCCCGTCCCCGTCCCCCCCGTTCATAATGCCGCGAAATAATAAGAATTTCGCCTGCTTAGTCCCGCAGGTGCTTACATCCCTATTTATGGCGACAGTATCTCGGCCTCTTTATGCCAGCTGCTAGCAAATATGCACGGCTCGATCCCCGGAGCCGTCTAGTATCTTTTTCTTCAAGGCTTGCCTGCCCAATCTTGCGGCAGAGGGACGATAATGGAGACAAAGTTACGCATTCTCTCCCGCTCGGTCTTGCTCGGCTTCCCATCTTTCTCAGTTCCTGCTTAGCGATGATAGAAGCGCAAACCGCGTAATCACTCGGACCGATTTCGCCGTGAATTCGCAAGTTTCTTCAGTTTCAGCGGTTTTTCAAGCACCCGAAAAGATATTTACATATTTTCTCGACATATCACAGCGGTATCGCCGTGATCATCGATGTAATTTCAAGAAATTTCCACTCGTGGAATTGATATAAATTTTTCAGATAGCAGGTTTTTCGTGAGAAGGAAATGTTGAAATCAGAGATGTGAAGATTGTTTTGTTAATGAGATTTGGATCGTTCGCAGGTCCTAAGGTAATCAATTTCAATTGTCGGATTTTACAAAGTGTATGAAATAAATTTTCCTGGCAATTTAAGATTAATCGTAAAATAATAATAGTTTCGAAACAATTTCTTTAAGAAAGACGTGGCAATTCCGACGATATATTATTTTATGTATTTTGTATATTGTTCCAGATAAAATTACAACTGTAATAATAGATTTTAATACCTATCTGTTTATTCTAAGTAGAATTTTTTTAAAAAAGTATGTTATTTACAATTTTTTTTTAATCTTTTGTTTCGTGAAGTTGGTTAATTTAACAAGTGAGAAACTCGGTTATCAATATAAAAAGTAATATTTATGAAAGAAGTGCTGTTCTTATTATATTGAATTTATAATCTTCAGGAATTCGAAAAAAGCTTTTATAACATAGTCAAACCTCGATAAGTCGAATCTCGAAGGAAGGGGGAAAAAATCTTCGTAATATGAAAGTTTCGTCTTATCAAGCCTTCGAGTAAGAGAGTTTTGCCAAACGAAAATTCGATCTTTTTACGATCGTTAATTTTTCGTTTCTCTAAGGTATAAAGAAAGATTTTTCCTTAAGTTTTCTATTAAAGTTTACTTTATTGAATAATTTTTGCAAAGAAGAAGTTTATAAAGAATTATTAAAGTTTATATGCAGCCTCAAGAAAGGAATGGAGAATAAAAGAATTATTCGTTAAGTTATGGTGGAAACATGTGTATTATTATTGAAGTATAAAGTGATCTTCTTTGATTCAATTTTATGTAGAAATATGTTCTGATTTCCGAAAGTTTGATTTTTGAATCTGAGTTTTAGATAAAATATATACTAATTATATGACAAATAATTCGAGTTAACAAAAGTATAGAAATTGGCATAAGGGATGCAGAAAATTTTCGTCTCGAACTATAAAAATTCGAATTGCCAAAATTGAATTGAAATAACTCTGAAAATAACTCTCTCTGTAGGAAAAATACAATGTAATATATATTATACGTACACGCATGTATTTAACACTCATTAAGATTGGAGATTAAATTAAAAGTGAAGAATAATGAAAACGTACAGTGCGAGAGAACGCAGCCGCAACATTTTTCAACCTCGTAAATCTTATAAATTTTCCTTTTTACTTTCACGCTAATTGTAACGTGCTGCTTTAAAAATATACATTCATGCATGACTTTGTATTACTCATGCACGTGCAAGATTTTACTAAAAAAAAAAGAAAAAAGAAAAAAAAAGGTACTGATGAAACATGAAGTAAGAGATTTCGTTTCGTTTATAGATGATGAAGACATGTTAGATATACTTTCCGAAAACGAGCATACTTTCTCACGTTACTACAAATACACAAGGCATAAAACATAGAAGAAATATAACTCTACCGAATTTGCTAAGAAAATTAAATAATTCGGCTGAAAAAGATATATTTAATATACTAAAATAAATTGAAAATTTTCTTATTCTCTATCTGGATACTCAACACCAATTTTGTCTAATTAAATCGAATATAAGAGACTCTGCCGTAATTGTCTTTTGATACACATACTACACGTATTTTCCCCCGTTCGATTTTATTCAATCTTTGTTCCTCTATCCCTCTACGTTTCTCTGTCACATGGCTTGAACAGCGTTTAAAGCTTCGTTTGGTTCGCCGTATCGCAACAACAGCGTCCTTTTCATCCCCGCATTTATCTTCCTTGCCGGTAAGTTGGCCGGCGAGGAGCTGCGCGCCGCGCCACGCCGCGTCGTCCCTCTTCACATTTCCATTACGACAAGGACCTTAGTAGCTGCGAGGACGTGGCATATAGCATAATAACGAGCCATGAACAGCACAACACGCGGCCGCTTTATTTCACCATTCCTGGAGCCTGAAATATCTCGACCCTCTGAAATCACTTCAAGGCTCGCTTCCAGTAACGCTCGCTTCCAGTCCCTCCTCTTGCGACTTCACTCTGTCACTCCCTCCCTCTCTCTGTCTCTCTCTCCGGGTTCTCTCTCCCGCATTCGCAGCCGATTTAATGCGCGGAACGGTAACTCATTCGAAACTCGTTCCGTCCGGAGAATGGTTTGCCGGATCGTACGGGCGAACACGAAAATAGAATCTCTGCTCAATTTGTTGTCAACGCGATACCCGGGAACACGCGCGATGCTGCAACACGCGCAGAGACAGCAATCGTCGTGAGTTACATCGCTGCAGGAAACCGGCAGACTGGCGACAGGTGAGCGTGAGGCGTGCTTTCGAAATTTTTTGAAACGAGCATGTTCCGCTATTTTTACTATTAACAGCTACTTCACGGTAAGGAGACACTACGAGAGCTACCTACTTCAAATTTCATAGCACTCGCGAATACGCGGCTGCTGCCGTGAGCTGGCAATTGTCGAGAGTTACACGACTTGCGAACTAGGAAACTAGGAACGCAGAGAGACGGCACCTGTGAAATTTTTAAAACTGCGATCCCCTATACTCCCCGATGCCCTTTTACCATTCTTATTATTAACAACTATACTTTCGGTTCAAGTCTGTCTGTTACAAATAGATATTTGTAAGAGGACAGAAGTGGATGTTGCCGTGAAATGACAAATGTTTCATATTCCAAATTTCTTCGCCGTTTCTATTAACAACTAGTTCTTTTATTAACAACACGTTCTGGAATATTTACTCCAAATGGTGTAAATAGGTATCCAGTGCACTCAGACGTTGCGATGAGATAACAATCGTCGTGAATTACGCGACCAGGAAAGTGGCAATGTGCGAGCACAGCATGCTTTCGAAATTTTTGGAACCAGGATGTTCCGTATATAAAGTTTTGCCGTTTTTACTATTTACGATTATTTCAAGGCTCTGGGATTTTTACTCCAACTATTATAAATAGGCATTTTTGCACATTTTTATGCAAATTTTTTATTTTTACGCGTAATAATAATAAAAAAAGGGTATTGGAATATCAGAGAAAAAGTTATTCTACTTTAGATATTTTATATACTTCCGGTATGGTGAAGGTGCATTTCTGCACCTTTCAATTTTGTCTAATATATAAAAATCTAGTCTATATATATAATACCGTACCTGAGATAATCTCCTGTAATAATATAAAAATCTAGTCCATGTATAATAATTATATCTGAAGGCTTGTTCTCTCGTGCTCTGTTGCGAAAGAGTTAATTGTTATTGAAGAGGGTTAAGTAAAGGTTAATGCTTTTACGGTCTGTAGGTTTCCTCTTGCTTTTAAAAAAAAGAGAAGAAACTAATATTGAGAAAATAACTAACTTGTAACATAGAACGAGACAACGTGTGTATTAATAATTCCTTTATATTGTATATTTCCAAAATTGGGAAATATTTTAATGAAGCACGGACTGGGCCGAAATGGTCTCGAAACTGGTAACTAGGTTAAGTGAAACACTTTGAAACTAAACGTTTACCATAGACCAAACTTGGCCAAACTGTGGAATGATTCTAGAAATTAGTATGATTTCTAGAAACTAGTATGTGATTTTTATGCCGTCATGGTACATAGATGTCTAGGAAAATTGTATTCATTCGAAAATTAATATTTTATTTTATATTATGCGTGTTGCAATTATGACTGGAAATTAATCCTTCTACTCGGTTCTACTATAACTTTTATGTTTATGTATAATATTCAAAATAAAGTAAAAAAAATCTAATTTTCGAAAATTTCATTAAATTAATAAATTGGTAATTTTCACTTTCAAACAACATAAATTGTAATCACGAGTTATTCGTGTTAAAAGCAAAAAATAAAAATCAAAACAGAATAGATTAATTAATAGACCATGCATGTTACATATGCAGAACCATTTACAGTTACAAGCAACGACAGGGTTCTATTAATTTTAGGGAACGTTAAACTACCACAGGCCAAAATATATGTACATATATGTATATATCGTCGCAAATATGAGTTGCATAATTTCCAAAGCAGGTCGAATACATTAGCAAAGATAAGTAAAAATATATACCAGACTAATAGTGAATATATACCAGACTAATAGTGAATTACAAAAACCTGTTCCATAGTCCACAGAAAGAGAAACATTGCCGACGATAAGGAAAACACTAATTGCACGAGTTTCGTGTGTTCAATTGAGACTCGTTGAAAACTCGTTGTAACGCGCGACAGAATTATTGCTATAGCCAACACCGCTACCAAATACTTTGTAGTTTTCTAAATCGATAAACTTTCGAATCCTTTGTCGATTGGTTGCACAGCCGTTAGAATCTATCAACTTGGAATATATATAAAGTATTTTATAAATTTAGATATTGGAATAATCTTTGGCTAAGAATTTAAATGAAAGTTTGTGCTCTTTGTTGAATTAAAAATTTTCCCTATTTCGTTTTAATTTAATTTCCCCGATGCGAATTTTATTCGTTGATAGTCCTCATGTTAATCAAGAAATTTCACGCAATTTTCAATTGCTAGATTTTTGTATGTAATATTTCGGGATTTAATTAAATCTTTGGTACTGATTAAATATCGATTTAATATCGTAAAGTATCTGCTTTAACATAATAAAATTTATCAATAGATCGCAGATTTTTATACATTTATAGAAAATTTGAAGATGCAAAAATGGATATATATATATATATATATATATATATATATAGGAAATTTTTCTACGTTCTACACCTATTTCAGATTATGTTCATAAAAATACAAATTTGCATGAAAATCCAAAATTCGTAAATCTATAATTAAAAATATCAAAAGAAAATCATTATAAATTTGGCGTATTACAATTAAATTACAGACAACAAAAAGTAAAAGTGAACACAATAGTGAAAGTCCAATGCAAAATTCTGAAGTCAAAAAGAATTCTACGCGGTGGTTTTTACTTGCTAACACAATGTTTAGCGATATCTTTATAACAAAAATAAAGTCTCGATTCAATTTGTTTTATTCGTCAAGTTTCAAAACATTCGGTTCTCTGCGTACCTCGCGATAGCTCTATTGATATTCTACCCAAATCCAGTGCACGCAAGGCTAAAAGAAAAAAGAAAAAGTCTAACGGGCGTTGGAAAAAAAAATAAAATAAAGCTCTTTCTATTGAAAACAGAGACGCGAAATTCGTAAGCGAAAGATAATCGTAACACGTATATACACCGAGCAGCTTTTAAGATAAGGGGGGCCAGATTTCATCCTCTGGCCAATCACTATTATTACAGTGAATCGATAACTATAGATTTCGCACAAATTATTTTTTATCATTAAAGTATAACGCACTGTATTATTTTTTTACTATTTGAAATCGTATCACAGCATCTAAAGCATACAATTGTACTGCTTGTTTTTGTCCGTGAATAGTAACACGATTATATCAAATAAGCAAAATTAACTTTTATAATCTGAAAGAATTAGTAGAATTCGAACGCTCAGTAACAATCAACGTTTACATAAAAGGTTGCATTTTTTTAATTACTGAGAAAAGTACGGGAACGAAATTGATGTGCCATCGAACTGTGTGCTTTTTACGCATTCCAAAAAAATGTTTTATTTGTGAAAGTGTCAGAGTAATACCTTCAATGTATACCTTCAGCCTCTGACTTCTCTACTAATTCTGAATGGAGGATGCGAAGAAAGGATCACGTACAAACGTGCGTACGTTTAGATGTTAAAGCCGAGAATCGATCAATTATCGCGCGGCATCGCGTCTAATGCAGAAGAACACACGTATAAGCGATATCACTTGTCGCCACGTTTCTTGTTTATTGCTGGCAGGATGTGTTGGCAAAGAAACAGCATGTGATACTTGTAACAGATTGCATTTCGTGCCGAGACACACTTTGTTACCTGGGTTTACACTTTCATGCACCAGAAACGACCTCACGTTTCCCGGCCGGTGTCGGTCTATTTATTTTGGCCACTTGGGTTTTCAAGGCGCTGTCGCCTGGTTCGTGACAGCGCGGGGGCCCTTTTCAAGTTCAGCGATCCGACCGAAAAGCGTTAGAAAATAGGCATTTGCTGCATAATCCGCGGCCTCGATTCCTCGTTTTCGCGTAGCGTATTTTTTCCTCTTTTTAAATTATTTACTATGAGATACAGTATCATGTACATACAGTGCCATAAGATGAAACGAACATCCGTTTAGTTAAATTGTCGTTTATCATAAGAAAAAGTATTAAGAGCACAGAAAGATATATTTTTGTGTATTTAATTTCGAGTAATATCTTTCACTTTGTGTAATTTCTAAATTCTATTAAATGTAGAATCTCAATGTTCAATTTTTAATGAAATTTCGAGTAAGATCCATCTTGAATTTTCTCTGATAAAAAGTTTTATCTTCTTGCAATTAATAATTTTTAGAGTTAAGAAATATTAACATTCGTTCCTAATCCTTACATATCATCCTTTGGATAAATCAGTACTATATCAACATATATTTATTTTATTCTGACATGACACCGTATGTATACTAAATTTCCTTTTGTTGTAATTGTAACATCATTGGATGTTTTAAAAAATTTAAAAAAATTCAAACTGGGACTGTGTTTTCTTCTTCTTTTAAATAGGATGAACAAGTGTAGCTCGATGTGACGAAACAAGGAGTTGATATGTTGAATATAATTTAATACATTCGAAAACCGGTAAATTTTGAAAAGACTGTCCCCGCATCAGTGATGAATATTAACACTTTCACGGTGGGCGTCATGCACACATGACTTTGGTTGCCCAAATATTGACACTGTGCCGTAAACAGCAGTGTGTGTGTCGCTGGCGACATTTCATTTTTATTAAAAAATCTTAAACGTAATTTTACTCAGCATACTGTAATAACGCCAATTTTATCCTACTGACTGCAAATGCTTTACCATATAAATAAATGAAAATGTTTGTTAGTAACATCTGTTAAAAATATCTATTAAAATCCAATTAAATATTGAAGCTTATTCGTACAATGAACAATTGTTTTCAAATAAGTACTTTTCTAGTCTCTACAAAATATGTATACCTTTATATCAAATATCTTGTAATTTTCATATACATTTTTAGACTTGTTTCAAATTCGATAACTACATTATAATTCGAATATAATATATTCGTAGAGAGGAATCCTATAAATATTCGAGTACTTTCGTGAGTAATTTTGTGTATGTAAACAAGCAAAGAATTTTGATAGAAATTGAGTAGATTTGATTATTTGTATTAATTATTTGTNAGTAGATTTGATTATTTGTATTAATTATTTGTATTAATGTGCATATAAGTATAAGTGGAAAAGAAAAAATTCCGATCGAAACGATAGAATCAAATAATAAAATGTAGAAGCATTATTAATCGTGTGATTGCGTTCAATAGTCATGATCAATAATTATGTCGTTATCCTTAAAATACCAATGGTACCTGCCACAAATATTTGCCATGTGAAAGCTCTGTGTACAATTTCCGTATCTCTTCGTTCTAAACTGACATTCTACACGTACGAAGCTACATCATCCATCACGTACAATCGTCTTGAAGCCGACAAAGTGATCATTTCGATAGAACTGGAACGCTTTATACTGGAAGAAAATATATTCTTCGTGCATACGG